>LKNJ01003179.1:46957-148019 GCA_002120245.1 Maccullochella peelii | reverse complement strand
AAAAAAAAAAAAAAAAAAAAAAAATCAGGTTGACCTTAATGAACAGATGAAGAGAGGAGGGGAGCGACTGCATCGAGGGAGCCTGGGAAAGGCTGGATCAGCGCTTTCTGGATCAGCGTTTGTTTACTCAGGACTCCCCCATGTGAAGCTGTCAGAGTGTCTTTTGCCATTTTTTTTTTCTTCAGGGGCAATTTGGATGTTTTTATGTTTTTAATCTTTCTCTGAAGAGTGGGAGGGGAGCTGTTATTGTTTATGGTATTTCCTCAGTGTTGTGACAGCGTACCGTGACAGGAAAGATGAGAGAGGGCGGGGTGGAGATGACACGCAGCAGAGATCGCAAGAAAGACTTGAATCCACAACATATAAATAATGTGAATTTAACAAATTCAGCCTCATGTGCCGCTGAGACACCTAAATATAAAACATATTACTGCAGAACAACTTGCATGTTGGAATTAAACAATAAATATTCAAACACCTGTGCCCTAAACTGGTAGAGAAGATTTAGAAATGTGCAAATAAGTGCGGTAGAAAAACATAAATTGGATATAAAGTACAATATCTATTTTCTAAAGTAGGAAAAAAGAACAGGGGGTGCTGAAAAAACCCCACAGTGGCCTGCGGCGAACAGAATCAACTTTTGGAGAAATGCAGCCCGACGTCACACTGCGGCGACCAATCACGGCGGTGATCAGACCGGCAGACGCCCAGGTGAAGAAGGACTGTGTTTACCATGTAGCATTGTAGCATTAGCTGTTTACCGAGCAACTGTGAAGATGGAAGAGAGACTGATCAATCGGCGCTGTGATGACTGTACATCAGCTGTTCAACCCTGCCACAAGGGAGTACAAAGATGTTAATTGTCATGTAGTCGCTTGGCTTGTATCAGTCTTCAAGCTGGGATTGCTGGTTAGTATGTGACACTCCCACACCGCCACGCAACCCTGCGTTAACTTTTGGTCTCCACCAACTCCTAAGAAAAATATCTGGCTCTTTAGCTGCTAAATGCTCCATTATGTTCACCTGCTAGTCGCTAACTCTGTCTGTGTCCGGCAGGTAGTGTACAGTGGGATTATCTGAGCTTTTTTTTGCTGAAAACAGCTGCTTGCTGATGAGAGCAATGAGAGTGAACCAGAACAGTAAAGTTGTGGGCCGTAAAACCAAAACAAGCTGAGCTGAAAGAGTTAAAAATTGACAGTCTGATGTTTTCTTCTGTTGGAGAGAACATTTTGCCAAATGCAGGTTTAAAATCTGTCAATAAAGCTTTGGCTTCTTACGTGCACTGTAAATATCTTTGGCACAAGAAGTTACTTAAGAAGCACCTCAACACAGCCAAAAAACAGCTTCTATTAAGCAAAGGCATGTTGCATTTGTTAGTCCATTTTATTTCCTGGAGCTGTTGTTTTTCTGCTTTCTGTGGGCAGCAGCCTAAAAGTGATGATGTGACATAACATAGAGACATCTCCACCACAATGATTTTAATGGTCAAAACATTTTCCCTTTCTACTGAATCATCCGTAAACATCAGGTTTATGTCAGTCTGTCTGAATGAAAGAACAAAGACTTCTTTATTCAAGATTTTTCACAACATTCACCAATTACATAGAGAAATCTGTTGCAGAGCCAGCAGATATAACACTTTCTCCACCAACATTTTGGCTAAATAGACAAGAATACAGTTCGGCAACAGCTTGCAATTTTTGTGGATCTGTCATCTCTGTAAAATGTGAGAAACAACACTATGTGACAGCATTTTTGTACAGTAATTTGGGCAACCGGGGACGGCACATCAGCATCACTATCTCATCACTCTTACTTGTTCATTATTCCCTCCACTAACACATACAGAGCACTCTGTTGCTTTTGTTTAAAGTCTTTGGGGAAACACGGGAAATCACTGACTGTAGTAGAAAGAAGGAAATTACAAAATAACTCCTTCAATTCACAAATTCTGCCTTTATTTCGCACAGATGTTTTGGCTCAACCAGAAGTGGAGGTATTCAGTTAAATTAACTTTGTTTCCACTGGAGGGTTTTTATGGAAAACTTTGTCTGTATCATTCATGAGCTTTGGGAGACATCTGCACTTTTGGGCGAAGCAGCATTCACGGGGTAGACCCCAAAATGTAAATACTTAATGAAAAAAGGCCAAAACCTTGAAGTAAATACATCACCATTACAAACACCTCTACAAAAGTGAATTATTTTTGGTTGAATGCCAGTATTCATCAACCACCAAAGACTATACTTTGTAGATGTACATTGTCTGTTTGGCACAAAGCATGTTGTCATTGCTGCCTGGTTTGTGTTCAGTAGGAACTGTGTACTAGTGAACTAAGTGCTATTTTCTTTTACTGCATGAAAGCTGTAGGAAGGTGGGCGGGTTGGTGTATTAAGTGCAGGATTTTGACACTAGAGACAGAGGTTTGCATCCTGAGTCCTGAGTGTGGTTAGTTTTAGGCAATAAAAGCACTTTGGTTGGGGTTAGGTAAAAAGCATGGTTTCATTTACAAATATTAACACACGTCCTGTATTGCGTTTCAAGCCACTGTGGACTTTTTCAACATATAACCACGACCACAATCTTTCCCTAACCTTAACCAAGTGCTGTGAGTTCCTAAACATAACCATGAAAACATTGGTCATGCTTACGTGCGGATATTGTAGGAAAATAAATTAAATACATTGTCAGCAAACACTCAGCAGATACAGTACGTTTTGTGACATAAACAGAAAACATAATTGCGGCACGTAATTGCTGTTGCAAATTAGCAATATATAGATGTGATTTCTAAAAGACAGGGATGCAGATTCTTGAGACGGTTCTACATGACATATTTTGCAGTTTTTGGTCTGATGCATCAGGAACTTGGGCAACTTGTGGTCTCATGTTGATTTGAAAAACTCAAAGCTTTAAAAGCCACAAATTAGCATTCAACCTAATATGTCCAACCTTTGTAGCAGAGTTTGTACTTAAGTCCTTTTACATGGGATGTTTACCAAATTTCGTCTACCCCAAGTAGATACAAGTATTTGGATTTTTGGCATTTTTTAAACTCTTGCTCACTTTCTCCTCTGAGTCATTCTGTAGAGTGACTACACCTCCTTCCTCAGTCAGTCTGCAGAGTGACCTCGCTGAAGCCTGGCCAGTGAGATAAGCTCACACCTTTCTCTCCTGTCCAGCTCTCCTGCTCTCCTCCTCCTCCTTCCCTCGCTCTTCCCTCCTCCTCTTTCCTTCAGCGCCCAAGATTTCTTGCTCTGTCTCTCTCCCCTCAGCATTTTATGTTTCATTTTTCACTCTCTCTTCCCATCTCTGTCTTGCTTCTCTTTTCTCAGATATTTTACCTTTCCAGCTCCCTTATACTCTATTTGTCTTTTTACGAGGTTCTCTAATAAAGTTAACATATAGCGGATCACCAAAGCGAAATACACCGCTAGGAGCTGTTTGTCTTGCCAGGTGTGTGTGTGTGTGTGTGTGTGTGTGTGCATGCATGTGTGTATGTTTGTGTGTCTGTCAGAGGGGGGATTTGTGCTGACTGGTAAGGGTAAAAGATTCATGAACCAACAAAGCTTGTCAGGGCCACACACACACATACACACACTCAATTTTGAGACCAGGTGAGTCTGCAGATTTTGCTCTTGGGGAGAAGACAAATGGAGAGAGAGTTTTAAAAAAAATGTAAGAAGGAGAAAATGTACGAGACTCATGAGAAAAAGAGGGAGACAGAAAAAGAGAGACCTGGGTGAAGAGAACACAGAGGAAAAGAAGACGTGAAGCAGAAAGGTCTTTGAACCGTTTAATACATGAGGGATTTCTTGGCTGTGATGACACATCAGAAGGAATACACAGAGAAGAAGAGGGACGGAAGCACGGCAGCAGAAAAAGACTGACTCGACTTTCAAATCATGACTCTGTGCTGTGCTTTCAACTGACTAAACATGGGAAATCCCAGGTTAATTTGCCAACAATTCCAGGTAGACTGATGCATACGAGGAACAGAGTCAGTCAAGGTCAGAGCTGAGGACTTTCAACAACCAACAGACAGTAGCTGTGCTCACACTCTGAAATGTATGATGTTCTAGTTTAAGAAGAACTTTGACCATCTCACATTAAATAACCGACAGTGATGGTTGTGACTCCTAACAACACAACAGTTGGCTTTGGTGCAATGTTTGTCCATTTCTTCTTCTTAGATTTTTCTTTAAGGGCTGTTTATTCACAGAAGACAAGGTCATATCTAGACAAAAGAGGGCAAAAAGAATAAAAAATATGTACTGTACATTTTTCTGAACAACAGACATACTGTAACTAATCGAGCATCAGTAACTCTGATATATCCCGACATTCATTACTGTTTCCCATTTAAGATGTGTGTGCTGCATTTGTGTTTTTGTTGTTTTGAATGAGTCAATATGAGTTTTCTAAACCAAGCGTCCCCTGCGTTTTTATCAGCCGCTATGGTGATAAACATGCAACAATGGTCCTTGGTACGTTGTGGTTACATACACCACCCTGCTCTTTTTATTCTTTTTTTGGGGTGGGGGTGGGGGGTTATGGTGGAGCGGAGGCATGTAACGGTGAGTGGCAGCATGACATGAATTCTTTATCTACAGTAGAAAAAGCAAGGTGTATTTAAAAAAATCTCTTTCCATCAGCTTTTATTTTACTTTTCCAACTTCAGCCACACGTAAAAGCTTTTTTTGCAATATTTTGCCTTTTAATTTAAATTTCTGACATTTTGCACTCAAATTTTTTACGCACAAATGTGAATAAAAACAGGTGGGTGCAAGTGTACCTTATGTCTGAGGTGTCAGTTTTAACAGAAAGGTGCAGGCCAATGAGAAACAAGTATTTTTGGGACTATCACATAACATTTTTATACCTGTACATACCAGCGCACCAGTTGCATGTCCCTGTGTGCAAAGGGAGTTTTATGTCCCTTGCTTGCTTGCATGTACATGTAAATTGCATGTCCAAGCTTCTGTGTGTGTGTGTGTGTGTGTGTGTGTGTGTGTGTACTTGAGATGCACATCCAGCCCTCTGCCTGTTCACCCGACAGCAGCAGAGAAGCTCAGCGTAGCGTGGGAGAGCAAAGCATTATTTTATCTAAATACATTCAACTCCCTCTCTGTCTCTCTGCTCCTACAGAATCAATAGTCATTACACTCAGACTGAATTGATCTCTCAGTGCTGTTTGCCGATTCCTTGGACTAAACTAACACCTAACGAATCCCGGGCCCTCTGATGGTATCAGGTGAATGAATGTCGACCGTGAGGTGGCCGGCAGGGGAGGTCGGAGAGGAGCGGAGGTCACATGTAATAGGATCTGCTCCCTTAGTTTAGTCGTACCTGTTGGGTATGACTAAATGGCCGCTGATTCACTAAGTGTTATGTGGTGATGATAGAGGGATGAGTGGTAGGTCAGAGAGGAAAAGCTGAGATACAGATGAAAGGGAATGACGGAGAGGAGGTGTGAGTGAGTGGGAGAGTGAAGATGTATAATTGAGAAAAGACATCAAAAGAAATCCTACCATGGTGTTTGAAAATGATCATAATATTTTCAAAAGTTGAAATATAAAGTAGATTCTTGCTAATGCAGAGAAACCTTGCTTGAATGTGTCTGTTTCCTTTGTTTATTCTCAATCAATGAACCTGTACAGCATTAATATTAGAAAATCAACTTTTATAGCAAGTGTCTGTATTTTTTATATTCACTTGTGGTGATAAAACTATAGTTGATACCCTCTTTTCTATACCAAGTATAGAGTCAAATAGAACATATACTGTCTTAAAGGAATAGTTCAATATTTTGGGAAATTGGCCATGTTTCAGAGAGATAGATGATGTCGTTTTTGCTTGTTTTTGCCACTGATGGGCTCAGACTGTTATTCGAAGTGTCTGACAACATTATGGAAAGGATCCCTACAGAGACAGACCTATTTGTTAAAGAGTAAGATCCGTTTTGTTTTGAAACAGAAGTCTTGCTCTGAAATCTTGTGAGAGGTTGAGTTGTTGCAGGAAGACAACGGTGCTTGCAGGGCTGCTTGCAGTCTGAACGCCGCTAACACACAAACAGATTGATATGAATAATCTAACTCTCTGAAACAAAGCAAATAAGTGTATTTGCCAAAATGTTGAACTATTCCTTTAATAAATCTTTCTGGGGATTAATGATGGATTTTTTTGTGCATCTGCTTATTTTGACAGTGTGAAGACGAAAAAGAGAAGACATGCAGGAGAAGAAGAGAAAGTATAGTCAGATACTGTAGATCTCTACAGTGAGAGCAGGGGGAATTACTGTGTGTGTGTGTGTGTGTGTGTGTGTGTGTGTGTGTGTGTGTGTGTGTGTGTGTGTGTGTGTGTGTGTGTGTTCTGTCCTCCAACATGAGGATATTTTGTTAGTTTTCATTTCCAAAACTGCTGTAAACAGAAACATTTAAATATATGGTGGAAGGCAACTTAAGCTGATGGTCAATTCCAACTCCGAGTGGATCTGCGGGGGAATGAGATTGAAACGTAATGTCACATCCAAAGTTGTGACAGCGTAATCAAAAACATCGACTTGCACACACTCAGACACTTATTTATAACATAACATAATCTGTGGTCATGGATATGGGCTTATGGCTTTGGATCTCACACACACTCACACACACAGACAATCCTGTTAGTACTATGATAACAGTGACTTCTTTGCTTGGGCAGAAGGAATGATTTGCATTTTTCCTCTTGGTGTCCAGCCTGCTGCTAGTAAAAACACCAGTTTTGATAGATCTAATTCGTCCTGTCTCGAGGTGGTTTAATGTCCTTTAATCCTCTGCCTTCTCTTGTCAGTTTTGTTGACAGAGCTGACACCAATATCTGGAGCTTTAAATCAGCCCTCACAGCAGAGTTTCTGTTCTGGCCTGAACAAGAAAAAAAAAGGCAGAGGCTTTCTGAAGCATCCTGGTGTCATGCAGCTACATGCCCAGTGTAGCATAACTACTGAACCAGGAGATTAGATTTGGAGCCAAGCATCTATTCTCTCTCACAAAACACATTATTTGTTTTGCAGTCTAGCTGAGTGTGGTTTATAAAGGAGTGAAAGTCCTGAAACTGGAAGCACTGAAGGCTTCTCTGGGCCATGTATAAAGTACTACAACTTTTTGCTTGTTCACCAGTTGCAGTGAATAACTCTGAGCTTCCAGCCTTGACATGTCTCCTCTCTACGCCTCTTTTGATAAGATTCATTTTTAGCGATTATGAGTCCTATGTCCTAAAGTGCTCTCCTGTGGTCAGCCATTTGATGTCTAATGGAGTGTGGACCTCATTTTAAAAGTTTAGGAAGTAGATCACAGCTCTCGTCTTCACGCTGGTGGTAAAAGTGTAATTTGTTCACCTTTTCTAGGGCTATTGCCATGCTAACTAAGCAGTGATGTCCTTAAAAAGAGGCTAATTTACTCAGATAGTCGCTGAAAGCTGAGGGTGCTTCAGTCAACAGTCACCACAGCAGAGACGGCCGCCTACATGTTTTAGGCTGCAGCACCAGTGTCACTCTACACCTGCTGCTTTTGTCTTTCCTTCATGGTTTTATTTCCAAAAATATGATTATTAATTCTAATAATTAATTAAGTAAACAGTACATGCTCTCTAGGCTCAGCAAGAGTCATCAGAGTTTGGCCCATTGGTGACTATATTTATAGGGTCAGTTCACCCAAATTACGAATGTTTTCTCACTTACCTCTCCTGGTATCTACCCATGCAGATAGTTTGGGTTTTACTTGCCCAGCTTCCGAGATACCCACCTCTGAGATTTCTGCCACTGCGCCAATGCAATGGAGGTTTTTGCTTGTTGTGCTCACAGCATTTAAAAGTGATTTTGAGTAAATCAACGTGCGTTGTTTTTTTCTGCTGAGTAAATCTTGTTTAGTTGAGTGTTTTGTTTGCACTCAACTGAAACATCACGGCAGTTTAATTGGCTGTGTGTGTGGCGAAATGCTTTTAATAGATTGGGCTCTTGTGTGTACTTGATGTCACATTGTAAGGGATTTCCTCTTGTCACTGTTACATAGTAAGCTTCATATGGTTTGGGACAAAATCCCCTACATGTTGATTCAGTCTGCACCAATATGTAGGGAGTATACGGTATGTAAGGCTACCCTGTCTCAAGATGTTGCAAGAGATGTGCAGACTATTTCCAATGTGGCCTGATATTAGAAGTTACCTCATGTAATATGTGTCATGTTAATTCATGTAACCATACTCCTAAAAGCTGAGTGAGTGATCCTCAGTTAGTATGAAGAGCTGAAACAAGAAAGTGGCAAACAAACATGCAACAAGCAATTCTGAATGTAATTAAACTGCAACTACACTACTGCACTGCTTCACTCTATACTCTATTTTACACACACACACACACACACACACTCCTCCACTATGAAAGCTGCATTGGAATGAATGAGAATCTCCAAACCAATCACTTTATAGCTTTATGGATCATCTGTCAGCTCGGCCATTAGACTGACAACTTCTTGACATTTACCAACAAATTCATATTTCTCACACACACACACACACACACACAGAAGCTCGCATGCACACATACACAAACACACATGGAAGAAGACGCACACTCAGTCACCCTGTTGGTCCTCACTGTGGTAGGAGAACACCTACAAACACCCACACAGACACACACTGAACGCTTGTTGACATTTTCCAGCTCTACACATTTTTCTGCCAGGCATTTTCAAATGAAGGACATGAGATAGATCCCTGTGACTTAAGACAGATTGATCCGTTCCCGCCATAAAACTTGTTTCACAGCCTCCGAAGATGTGCTTCTCAGCGGCGTGCACACACTTGACACAGACAGATCCAATTCGAGCGTAAAATTTACTCGCAGTCTCTTGTTAGCCTCTTCTCTGCAGTGTGTGTGTGTGTGTAAATTCGATTATGTGGGGTTGATATAATGGATGAAGGCTGAGCAGGCCCAAACCACTGAGAGCTAGTTTGAAAGATTAACAAGACATCACGACTTAGTTATGACACATCTTAAATTAGTCAGTGGAGAAAAGGGAGGAAACTTTTAACCAAATGCAAAACTGTGAAATCACTCAGCAAAGATCAGCTGTGAGCCAGAAACCAGTTGGAAAAAATCTTTTTGATGCAAATAACAAACCTTCAAGTTGGGAAATACCCTGAAGAGTGACTTGAACCTAGTGTTTCTTCAACACATTAGCGAGGATCATATGTTTCACAAGTGAATCTGTCATAAACCTTTGTAGGATGTTCATTGTCGTACATACACTAAAAGCAGCACAGAGATGGACAACACCCAGAGACTGGTAATACTCTATATTTTTCTAATTGTCAACAAATCCCATGAGAAAACTAAAAGCAACAATAAATTGATCCTACTAACAATTATTATTCTATTCTATGTATTATTCCTCTGTGCCATAGAACTCCATTGTTAAAACTATTAAAAACACATCAATGAGCCACACCATTGTACTGGCTGACATGTTCAATCAGTGCAGTTTATTTTGACTCAATCCCACATCTGCAGCTGAAAATAGTCCTCAACAATTGCACTATTGAAACAGATCCCAACTGTTTTATAGGAAATTCTAATCCTAAAAGACAGTCCTATAGAGCTGCTGTAGTTTCATCTGGGCATGGCTGTCAGATTATACCTTTTGGTAAAAATGATCAGACTTTCTTCAGGATCTTTTCGCCGCTTTCCAGTTGTTCAAACAGCACACATGAAAGTGCATGTAAAGGCCCTTAATCCCAGAGAGGGAAACTATCTCAACCTGCTCAGAGAGACACAAGACTCAATAGGGCTCTTCCTAATTCCTCTGGCGTCCATGGAAACAGAGGTGAGGGTCAGCAGAGGTTGCCATCAATGAGAGCCAGGTCCGAGAGGGACGAGAGGAGTATTAGGTATTAATAGAGCTGTATGGACCGGACCTGGTTTAGGCTAATGAGGCCCCGGGGTTATCAGAGATTCACAGTAATATAACACTTTCTGTCCTGTGTTAGAGGGTGAAAGCAATCTGACACATTCAAGTTTAAAACTTTGCACTTTACACTTCGCAGAATCACACCTGCTACATTTAATTCTGGTTTATTACGACTTTGCTCTCACTTTTGGGCATCAATTTTGTTTCACAGCTCACTATATTTATCTACTACAGTATTTTTATATTTATATTTTTATATTTATAGACTGATACTTATACCTTAATTTCGCTATTTGCTTTAATTAAATTGCTTTCTTTCTTCTTAAATTAGATTTTCTACATATTTGGTAGAATATTTAATATTGCTATTTTTAGCCATGCTAGCAGTGTGGCTCAAGAGATGGCAGTGTTGGTCTGTTGGTCTACCACTTTTGGAAGGATTTCCATTAAATTTGGTACACACATTCATGGTTTCCAGAGGATGAATCCTCCTGACTTTGGTGATCTTCTGACAGGTGACTCGTAGCACCACCAGGTTGGCATTAATGCCTTAGTACAGCCTCACAAAGCTGCTAGCATGGCTGTAGACTCTTCGTCTTGTTATATCTCTCGATGACACAGCACCTGTTGGCAGATGCAACCTCAATGACAATGAAAACAACAATAAAGCTTTCTTATCTTTCCTGTGGGTAACAATAATGTTGTACTCACCAAGTGCAAAGATCTGGGAACGTAGCAAGATCGCTAACAGTCAGACAATCAAACAGGTTTTAGACAAAGCCTCAGATATACAGTTTTCTTGTGCAAAGAGGGATCGTTACGAACAGTTTTGGTTTCACCTCCAAATAAAGTGGTTTAAATAATCTAACTAAGCTGTTGGTTTGTTTACAACCTGTCTGTCTCATCTGACAGCTCGTGTTTCTTTCCCCATCTGAGTTTGTTGATGCTGACCTTATGAAACGGATCTGGTATCAGCCAGACGTGATACAATTTTCTTTGTCGATGCATTACTATCAGTTACATTCACGGCAGGCTGCCAACTCTGTTTATAGCACCACAGTAATGCAGGGCCTCATGTTACCTCTCTTAAAAATGATTTCACATTTAATTTGGGGGAAAAGAGAGCATTGGTATTGGATCGGCGGATTCTAAGTTGAGGTATCAGAATCAGTGTTAGGAGGTGACCTCCCTGCAGATATCAGCAATTGCTTTGGTGAGTACAATGTTATCATGACCAATTGAAATGAAGGCCAAAACTACAAAAATAAGACACAAGTTACAATAAACTGTACATTTTAGAGAATATGATGCCATCGTCCACGACTGCTGAGCCATCACTTCATGATAAGTACAAAGATTTATGTATCATTTCACTCTACTGTACAAGGTTGGAGCTGTAAAGTCACATCAGCATGCAGGGACATGCTGCACGTGTGTTGCCTGTAAAGCACTGTGGGACATGTTCTCTGATCCATGACAGAGTGAAGGGCTGAGTGGGAGGGAGGGAGGGATAGAGCCAGAAAAAAAAGGGCTGCAGACAAAGAGAGTTTGTGTGTGGTTTGCATGTGTGTGTCTGACTGTGCCTCCACACGGGCAAATCCAGCCTCATAAGCTGTTGTGATTGATGCAGCTTCACTGTAAATTAAATGTGATGTGGTCAAAATGTTCAAGTGTGTCAGTGTGCTGCCACTCTGTGATCTGAGAAATGAAGGCACAACACTGTTAGGGCCAAAGTGGAGCATTTATTCAAAATAAAAAGCAGCCTTCATGAGATCGTTAATTTGTTAAAATACTTAAAACTTCTATAATCAAGATGACTTGTAATGTGAAATAGGTAGCTCATAGCAGTTACCCTCAGCTCTACATAGTTTTAGTGTCTTTAAGCTCATTGTTTTGGTTTTACGGCCTAAAGTTTTACTGTTTTGGTTCACTCTTACTGCTCTCATCAGCGTCGTTTCAGGCAGCAGCTGTTGTACGCAAAAAAGCTCACAAAAACCCACTGAACACTCAGCACCAAACAGCAGACAGACAAAAGGCACTTTAATATTACTAAGCACCAAGTCGGATACATCAGAGCTTTCAGAGTATCCCAGTCGTGATTACAACTTGGATGCTAATGTGAACGCCATTTACAAGTTGGAAACTGGTAATTACGATAACTCAGATGACATGAACATAGTATTGGGATATTTTCTCACAGATATTCAGAGTTCCTAAGGTCAAGAATGAATCCTCACTATGAGGCTCCCTTTCCTGTCTGTTTCTTGAGAAGCAAAAGGGATACTAATGTGATCAATTTCAGTTAATCAGGATCTGGCTTCAGTACACATTGTAATCATCCCAAATGTCACTTTTATCAAGATAAATACCATTAATTTTCATTTCATAATTTTCATGCATTTTTAGTTAAAGGTCTGGCACAGTTCCAGGGTTACAAACCACAGGGACAAGATCAACTCCATCAATTAAAAAAAACACACACAAAACAGGCAACGTGGAGCTTATTTTGTTTGTACAACGAAGTCCAATGAACAAATCAAAATAAAAGTCATTTTGTTACGGCTCAGTGGTGAAAGTCGAGGTGCTGCTGCTCCTGTTATTGGTGGCACTGAGGTTATGTGAGTGCACGCATGTGTGTGTGTGTGTGGTTGTGTGTGTGTCACCAGGGGGAAAAAAGCATCAGTGGAGCAGCTGTTGTCCCTAGTGTACCCAGTATTTCTCTCTCACACACACACACAAATATGCAGTACTCTATTCTGCTTGCACACACTCACACATACATACATACATACATACAGTACCTACTTTCTTTACCAACCTCCACTCTGTTCCTTTGTGTTTTGGCTCACTTGTGTTCTGTAAGTTAAAGTACACGTACACACACACACAGAGATTGTTGCTGGGCTTACGCAACCTCACAGAAAGCCAGAATCAAAGGTTTCATTTACCAACAGAGGATCAGATGTAAAAAAAAATCCTCAGTGCTGTTTAGGGTGAGAGCGTACAAGCCGACATTGAGGTTCAGAGAAGAAGTGTACGTCAATGTGTGTGCGCGTGTGCGTGCTGAGGGGTTCGCGGTCATCATTTAGTGTCGAAATTAGGGCCTTAACACCTCCAGACAGCTCCGTGAATAAATTCAAAGCATCCCTCTCCACATCTGCTCTCCAACTCTGATCAGACCCATGCTCACATCCACTACAGCTCATTAGAAATCCTCAAGGGACTGTGCTTAAATACGTGTTTTCGAGAACCTCAGATACCTTGAACACGTCCACCAGATGTCTTCTTCTACAGTATAAATCTTTCCCTCCCTCACTCCTCTTTAACCCTCGCCTTATATCTCTGATTTGCTCTCCCATCTCTAGTCGTCTCCCTGGAGGTCAGACGGACAGATGCGCTGCCTTGTCCTCCCCCCACACACACGCAAAAACACATTTCTGACCTCATTTCTCCAAGGAGGCCACTTTAACAGAGCTTATGAAAAGACAACAGCTGTACAGTACAAACAGACAGAAAGGAAGACAGGGAGATCCTTGTTTGTTTTTTCTTTAGAGCTGCATAGAAACAAAACCAGCTGTTGGATTCCTTAAATTACTCTACATCCTTTAAGACTGCAACTAACTATAATTTTCATTGTCGATTAATCTTCAGATTTTTTTTTGCTTAATCCTTTTTTCCATTAAACAGCAAAAGATGAGTTCAAGATGACGTACAGTGGGGCAAAAAAGTATTTAGTCAGCCACCAATTGTGCAAGTTCTCCCACTTAAAAAGATGAGAGAGGTCTCCAATTTTCATCATAGGTATACCTCAACTATGAGAGACAAGATGAGAAAAAAAAAATCCAGAAAATCACATTGTAGGATTTTTAAAGAATTTATTTGCAAATCATGGTGGAAAATAAGTATTTGGTCAATAACAAAAGTTCATCTCAGTACTTTGTTATATACCCTTTGTTGGCAATGACAGAGGTCAAATGTTTCCTGTAAGTCTTCACAAGGTTTTCACACACTGTTGCTGGTATTTTGGCCCATTCCTCCATGCAGATCTCCTCTAGAGCAGTGATGTTTTGGGGCTGTCGCTGGGCAACACGGACTTTCAACTCCCTCCAAAGATTTTCTATGGGGTTGAGATCTGGAGACTGGCTAGGCCACTCCAGGACCTTGAAATGCTTCTTACGAAGCCACTCCTTCGTTGCCCGGGCGGTGTGTTTGGGATCATTGTCATGCTGAAAGACCCAGCCACGTCTCATCTTCAATGCCCTTGCTGATGGAAGGAGGTTTTCACTCAAAATCTCACGATACATGGCCCCATTCATTCTTTCCTTTACACGGATCAGTCGTCCTGGTCCCTTTGCAGAAAAACAGCCCCAAAGCATGATGTTTCCACCCCCATGCTTCACAGTAGGTATGGTGTTCTTTGGATGCAACTCAGCATTCTTTCTCCTCCAAACACGACAAGTTGAGTTTTTACCAAAAAGTTCTATTTTGGTTTCATCTGACATTCTCCCAATCCTCTTCTGGATCATCCAATGCTCTCTAGCAAACTTCAGACGGGCTTGGACATGTACTGGCTTAAGCAGGGGGACACATCTGGCACTGCAGGATGTGAGTCCCTGGCGGCGTAGTGTGTTACTGATGGTAGCCTTTGTTACTTTGGTCCCAGCTCTCTGCAGGTCATTCACTAGGTCCCCCCGTGTGGTTCTGGGATTTTTGCTCACCGTTCTCGTGATCATTTTGACCCCACGGGGTGAGATCTTGCGTGGAGCCCCAGATCGAGGGAGATTATCAGTGGTCTTGTATGTCTTCCATTTTCTAATAATTGCTCCCACAGTTGATTTCTTCACACCAAGCTGCTTACCTATTGCAGATTCAGTCTTCCCAGCCTGGTGCAGGTCTACAATTTTGTTTCTGGTGTCCTTTGACAGCTCTTTGGTCTTGGCCATAGTGGAGTTTGGAGTCTGACTGTTTGAGGTTGTGGACAGGTGTCTTTTATACTAATAACGAGTTCAAACAGGTGCCATTAATACAGGTAACGAGTGGAGGACAGAGGAGCCTCTTAAAGAAGAAGTTACAGGTCTGTGAGAGCCAGAAATCTTGCTTGTTTGTAGGTGACCAAATACTTATTTTACCGAGGAATTTACCAATTAATTCATTAAAAATCCTACAATGTGATTTCCTGGATTCTTTCCCCCCATTCTGTCTCTCATAGTTGAAGTGTACCTATGATGAAAATTACAGGCCTCCCTCATCTTTTTAAGTGGGAGAACTTGCACAATTGGTGGCTGACTAAATACTTTTTTGCCCCACTGTATNGCATTACAGAGACTCTCGTATGAACCACAGAGTAAACGCTGCCTGTTGAGCGTACGGACCTGATGACAGGCAGCAGCGGACCGAAGGTTTCCTCCTGCGTGCAGAGCATCTCCGTGGTCTTCCATTTTCTAATAATTGCTCCCACAGTTGATTTCTTCACACCAAGCTGCTTACCTATTGCAGATTCAGTCTTCCCAGCCTGGTGCAGGTCTACAATTTTGTTTCTGGTGTCCTTTGACAGCTCTTTGGTCTTGGCCATAGTGGAGTTTGGAGTCTGACTGTTTGAGGTTGTGGACAGGTGTCTTTTATACTAATAACGAGTTCAAACAGGTGCCATTAACACAGGTAACGAGTGGAGGATAGAGGAGCCTCTTAAAGAAGAAGTTACAGGTCTGTGAGAACCAGAAATCTTGCTTGTTTGCAGGTGACCAAATACTTATTTTACCGAGGAATTTACCAATTAATTCATAAAAAATCCTACAATGTGATTTCCTGGATTCTTTCCCCCCATTCTGTCTCTCATAGTTGAAGTGTACCTATGATGAAAATTACAGGCCTCCCTCATCTTTTTAAGTGGGAGAACTTGCACAATTGGTGGCTGACTAAATACTTTTTTGCCCCACTGTATCTTAAAAGAAAATGTGACCAATAGCTCCTGAGAAAGCTGGTAAATGGACATTGAGTTAATATATTTTTTTTGTCAAACTATTGTTTCTAAGGTCAAGAATGAACTTTCACACTGTAAACAGAAGTGTTTTATTTATCGTTTATTCACCGTTTTACTTCAGAGACAAAATCGACTTCATCTCTATGTCAAAGACATGTCTCAGTACAGCCACAGTATAAGTACAAGGTGCAAAGAACCTGATATGTTCAAGGATACAGTTTGTACCACATGATATGAGAAACATGCATTAAAATACCCACAGAAATCATATATACACATACAAATTAAGGGCTTACATTATTATGTGTAAAAGCATTTGGTGTGATCAAGTCTTTTGGGTAATCTCTAGACCTGAGGTGAGGACAGAGCAGTCGTGAGAGGCTCAACACACTGGGAGTTCAACTTCAGGCTCTTCATCACAGCACAGTGAATTTATAATTTGGCATGAAATCCAACTTATTTTGATCTAAAGAAAGTTTTTTTTTTTTTCTTTCTTTCTTTCTGGTCATTTAAATGACCCAATAAGTAGCCGACCAAATTACATCCACTTACCATCCGAACAGTTATTGAAATAACTCCTAAAAACATTTATTTCATTTTTCAATTTTTTAATTTGTATTATTCTATTTTATTTTATTTTGGGGTTGTTTTTATTTTATTTTATTTGTTTATTTTAACAGCAGCAAAATGAGTATTTGTTTCCAAATTTCTGTGTTTCAAAACATGCATAACTGGTTTTATAATCTATAATAAATATACCAGACCTGGTCTGATTACTAAACGTTTTTGGAATACATCAACTATGGGATTGTGTTTGTTTATTTGGCAACAGATTTTAACAGAATGGATAGTAGGTGGAGTGCAACATGGCCTCAAACTCTTGTCTGACTTGATATGAGCTCACATCTGCAAACAAAATTAAAGCATTAAGCATCTATCAACAGAGCTAATCAATAAAAGTAAATCATTGCACTACAGTCAAATTAAATTATGATTCTTCTATTTTCTTTTTACACAGCATGTTTCATGACTTTTAGGCCCTAAATCTGAAAAGAAATGCTTTTTTTTTGTCAACTTCAACATGCAATCTCCAGCATCCATCTTCTTTGGTTTCATTCAAACCAAGAAACATTCACTTCAATCATTTTTCATCTGAGGCCTCTGCCAGACTGAGGCCAGTGCAGGGGTTGGTGTAGGTGTAGGTGTTGGAGTGTGAATGTTAGGAGAAAAAGAAAAGACAAAGTGTCTTAAGCACGCCAAGAGCCAGGGGCAGGAATTAAATCCTCATTATGATCTGGCACCACCACCACTCTCTCTGCGAGTGAGTACATAGCACTAATAATACAACTGCACAGTAGCATCTTGACTTGTGTTTGAAGATCACAGACCCTGGTCAAAGGGTTTTTCCCTGCATATTTATGCCTTAGACAGCCAATGACGTGCAAGCAAAAGAGATTACATGCAAAAATTGCTTTTTTAAAAACTAATTAAACTGTTTTATATCAATCACCTGTATCCACGCATCATAGATGCACAATTACATACAATCACTTTAAAAATACAGCCAGTGGTAATTAACTTCACTACAGAATGAGCTGTTGAGCTGTGTAATAAGAGCAGGATGCACATCAATGCCTACCATGCACCATACGGCAGTAAATGTTCCCTTTGCAATGTCATTTGTTTATTATGCTAAGCTAAGTGGCTGCTGGTGGTGATATCTCTCTTCTCACCCAACTCTTCTCAAACTATTCCTTTAAATTCTAGTCTGATTCATGATGACTGACCAGACACAGTATTTTATATGCAAAATAACTGGATCACCTTAAAAGATATAAATCCTCAGACTGACAATAATTACAAACCATAATAATCATGTTTAGTGTCCCACATATTAATTTTAAATACACAGTCATATAATCCAATTAAATGTTTACCCATTAAATAAATAGCCAATCAGATTGTTGCTCTTAAAATAAATAATTATTGACATTGACAGTTTACATTGAGGCACATAGAGCACCAAAACAAGAAAATAAATAAAACACAGAAGATGCCGAGGAAGTTAAAAGGAAAAAAAAGAAAGAAACTGACCTGTGACTCTCTCTCCCTCTCTCTCTCACACACACACACACACAAGCATAAACACACATTTATAGCATCTAATCACATCAGACAGACACACACACAGGTGATGTTTTACATGATGTACACCTGTAAGATGCAGAGGCTATTCAAACAACCAGAACAGCTTACTGACTGATTAGATGTCTGAATCCTAACTGGCTTGCAGGCCAGCCGCCTACCTCAATTAAAAGGCCATTGATTGATTTATTGACTGTCTAATAAAATGACTGACTGATTATCACCAATCAAAATTGGCATTTTCTGAAGAATGAAACTTAGTGGAGCGATAGATTGATTGACTGCTTTGTTAACTACTCAGCAAGCCTTGAACCCTGAAATGTGAACCCTACATACATTTACCAGTTGAACTCATGTGCTACAAAGCAACTAAAATCAACAAGGTAAACTACACACCCAGCTGTGCAAAGATGTGACACATTGACTATAAGCCTGATGACGGAGGAAGAGGAGAGACGAGAGTGCTGTGACTCCAGTGAAGCTCTGTTAAGGGATGCAGCAGCTTGGCTACTAGTAAAAGCTAATAAATGTTTCAGGACACAAGTCAAGAGCCAGAGCATGCACTGCTGTTTGGAGAATCCCCCTTGTGTTCTGTACATGTGTATGTACCTCAGGTGGAAACACCCTGTATTATTAATATTCACTTTTCAGGTTATGAAACGTTTTGAGAAGATGCAGGTTGTTTACGTCTTCCACTAATAAAATAAATAAAAACACAACTTCCTCCCATGAGATATTTAAAATGATCAGTCCAAATGTTCCCCAATTGCAGCCCTAAAATCCTATTTTAAGTGAATCTACAGTATAAAAATATTGAAGAAGAACTGAGTCCGTGTACTGTAGTTCTGTTGACGGCTGTTCAGTGTGGATGTTGGCGCAAGCCTACTAAATATTTTAGCAATGTAAAAGTACTGGTGTCTTCCCCATATTCATTCAGCAGTGGTGGGCCACAACAGCCAGAAAGCTGCTACAGAAAATATAAAAATAACATATTAAAGAAATATGTATTTCAATACCTCCTGCAAAATGCATCTGCAAAAGGCCCATTGCTTGAATGGGTTGCTGCATGGTAACCGTGTGTAATGTTCACATTTTGAGGCAGCAACAGCTCGTTCTGTGTGTCAAACTCTACTGTAAATGTAACTCGCCGACACCTGGAGTAAAGCAATTAATACCAGTGGCTCACAGGCAAAATCTCACCCTCCATCTTTCCCTTTTCTCTCCCACTCTCCTTCTTTGCTCATAACTGGAAGCTTTCAGCAGAAAACACTGCTGTTTAATAATTTGTATTCATGTGTCATCGTGCTGGCTTCGGGCACTTTTGGCTCTCAAGATATGGCTGCTGATCCAACAAGTGCATTAAAACACGATCACCAAGAAATGCAACGAAACAAGCATGACAGGCTAAAAAAGAGATCAGCTAAATAATCGTCAACAGGAAAAATGTTACACCAATGGTGACGTGTGTACAATAGCCTGAAAAAGCAAAATGTGTTGGTGTCTCACATGCATGGACAGGTTATGAGACAATGGGCCCCTGGACACAAACACGTCGGTTCACGTCTCTTTGTAGTCATTTTGCATCTGTTTATGGTTGTTTTGTGTCTCTTTTGTGGTCATTTTGTGTTTCTCTCTGGTCATTCTGCGTCTCTTTGTAGTCGTTTTACGTCTCTTTGTGGTCATTTTGTGTCTGTTTGTGGTTGTTCGATTGCCTTTTCAAGAAGAAATGTCACTTCACACAGAGGCTCTGGCCCAAGTGTCGTTTTTGAAAAGTCTGACAACGGTAGACCCGTTCAGTTATCCATCCATGCACACATGTGGTATGAGGTCTGGGATACTTGCTCGGAAACACACAACACACATACACCCGCACACACACATGCACACACATCCTGAGGCTGGCTAGTGGTTAACATATGTTCATTGTGGTTGAGTAGCAACAACCTGTTTGGCACCAAGATAACTGACCTCTCTCTCTCTCTCTCTCCAGTGTTTCCTCTCAGCAGGAGAGACTTCAACGAGAGGCTTCAAGTCTTCAACATCTTTGTTTGTGTATGTTTGTTTGTTTATTGTTAATCCATCTGAAGAGCAGATGTGTGTCTGCTGTCACCATGTGTCAGAGTGTGTGTCTAACAGTCTAAATCCCCACCGCCACATCAGAACAGTTGTAGTAACACCTCAGGTCCCCAGTCCATAGCTGTCTGAGCCACAGCGAACACGGCCGCCCCGAGCGTAGCGGACAGCCCCCACACTGCCATCTTCACCATCCTGTTCCCCTTCCCCCACAGCTGGCCTTGCTCCTGGGGCAAAGCTGCTTCCAGGCCTGAGTGCCGAGAGGATACGAGCACAGAACAAGGAGGAGGGGTCAGACCGTGAGGAGCAGAGACATGGAGGGGTCAAGAGGATTCAAAATGCTGGAAGCTGAACCAAAGGAGGATCAAGCTGCATTTTGTTAGTGGTATTGAAAACAAAAAGGGGGTCAAGGGATATCAGAACACTAGGAGTAGAGACAAGGAGGGGGCAAAAGCAATAATACACAAAAATAAATTACGTATAAACAACCAGTCCTGCTCCATGATCTTTGCTAAGCAGTGCTCTCACTTTAATTAACTAGAGGCCCAAATAGTTAGAAACTCCACTTACCACAGGGGGAAGCAAACACGCCTTGAGCTACACTGTCTAAAGAGCACCAGAAGAAGAGCTTGTTCATTTGTTTACAGCTCAGCCAAAGTAACCGTGGACTATAAGGATTCAGGCTGCTTTAAAGAGTATCTTAATAGCAGTCTGAAAAACAGTTTTTTACTGCCGTCTCTGACTGAAAGTCTCAAGTGTTTTGCACTCCTGATCACACCCAGCATCACAGATTATGTTGGACCAGTGACCACACCCAACAGTGATGTCACTGTGTAATGACACACTTCTATATCACTGCTGCAAGGTGTTAGGTTAAACTAATGGAAGTCAAAAACAAGATTTTCTGCTGCTGCTAAAGCTGAAGTAGGCAGTGAACATACACAATGCAAAACCTTCCGCCTCTCTCTGCTGCCTCATATCACTGCTCTAAGCCCCTCCCACCAAATGACCAAGCATGCACGCGTATTTTGCTGGGCTTGAAACGGAACGTCAAGGTTGTCAACTGCTGTAACTAACTAGCAAACTAACGTCTGTTCTACTCGGCTAGTTATGTCTGACTGTAAGAAACCGTGTTTCTGTAGATCCAACAACTCCAACAGAGTGATACGTCTTCTAGCTGATTGCCTCACACCAACTGTTTGTACAGAGTCGCTGTGATTTGCTAGTTAAATGCTCGCTAACCCTGATTCAGACCGGGTCAAGTTTTTAAAAAAAACTAAATACAAAAGGAACGGGCGCTCACAGACACACATTTCTTTAAAGGAACCCTTCAATTAAATATTGTTAGTGACATGCAATGGTCAAAATTTGTTATTTCAACCAAAATAATAATGAAATAATATTGCTTACTGCAACTTTAAGTTGCTCTTTAATAATGTAGAATAAAGAAGACTATAATATTATGTTTATAATGTTATCCGACACAATAATAATAAACTCATGGTCAAATGTCGTCCTGAACAATATGTAGCTTTTGTATTCTGCATCACATCAAGTATATGAATGCATCATTTTCTGTGAATCTCTTGAGCATGTATATGTATTTGGTATCCTGCACAGGAAAAATACTTCGTCAAGTTGTCCTAGCTCATGGTCTGCTTACTATCTTTTTTCCAGAGATTTCAACCAAATCTCACATCCTTCATCAGTGAAAGAAGTTTGCTAAAATTGGGTTCATTGAGTTATGTTTATTTTGTCAGACTACTAGTCACAAGGTCAAGAATGAACTTTCACACTCAATTAAAACTACAGTTTATAGAGAGGGAGTTACAATAATGCAAATTTACTGAATGGCTACAAATGCAGCTCAAAAATAGTATCAGAAACAGGGTTTGATATAATAAAAATCTTAAGGAGTCCACTCGTCAGCCAATATTCACCACTTGTTTAACATGTAGACACCAGGGTGTCTCTCAGGCTTACTGACTCTCATTCATTGTCTGCCACAGTGAAATCAGGAGGTGTTATAGATCAGCCCTCTTTCTGTCCGTTATGCACTTCATCTTGGATGCTGCTAATTGAATTTTGATGAAACTACAGGGAATGATGTGCATCAATTTTAATATTACACTGTTTGGCCTGAGGGGAATTGTACAGCACAGTTTTGATTGCCTGTACATCACAGACAATATGTCAGACGCCACTGATCAGGTTATCACAAAACCGATGGGAATAAAGCATCTCTTTGTTCTGTTCTGGCATATTTAAATATGCACTTGATTGGCCTGATGGGGGTACTGCATCATTTGTTTACTTGTTATTGATTGGCCCAAAGAGGAGCAGTGTTTGTGGGGGATGACATATTTACTGTTGCCTTGTTTTGAAGAATTGTGTTCTGTGGATCCATCAAACGATTTTGATGGTCAGGTTGAAACGTTTGTTCTAACGATTTCACAGTTGATATTCATTTTTCCCCAAACTTCAAAGAGTATCCAACAAGAATATGCTTTTACTTCACTCATCTGCACGTGCCCCTGTCTTCAGGGTCAGTAATAAGATTATAGTTACTATTTTTACCGTGTCTGGAGGTGGTGGAGTCCTGGGCCTTGGTGAGGCGTTGGAGAACAGAGTCGGGCCTCTGGTGGAGGGTGGAGAGCTGAAACGCCTGGAAGGTGCTGATGGACAGACTGGAGAAAGAAAGCAGAGGAAAAGAAGGATGGAAAGAGGGAGGGAGAGTTAGTTGATGATGGAAAACAGAGTCAGGTCTAAGGTGAAGCGTGGACAGCTGGAACGACGTGAAGAGATAGACTGAAAGATACACTGATGGATCAAGACAGGTGAGGGAAAGTGAGAGACAATTTGAGAGATCTGCTAACTCAGTAGCTCCTGTATATCAGAAGGCATGGGAGTAATGCATTATGGGACATGAGTATCTTTCAGTATCAGTTAAGTCAAGGCCTTGTGTCAGTGATGTCACTTCCTCTCCTGAACAATGACCGTAAGTAACACTGAAGGACACGGACAACGAGAGGGAGGCTGATGGAGAGACTGGAGAGAGGAAGTGTAGTTGTGTATCTAATGTTTCCTCCTCAATAATAAAAAAATTTGAAAAAATGGTCACATGCATGGTTACACACACCCACACACACACACATACTAGATGTCCTGTGTGTGTCAGCAGCACCACCGAGTCTGGATGTGTTTTTACAGCATCCCCTGTTGGTTACTGAGAGAATTATATCACACTACCTACAGTCAATATATAGCACCTCAAAATATGTTTATGTTTATTAATGAGCGAGTGAAAGTGCAGGAGCAATTAGGTAAGTAATTGATTAACAGATCGCTATTTTGATAATTGATTCTTGATTCATTCGTCATTTATTAAGCAAACATTCACTGTTTCCAGCTTCCTAAATGTGAACATTTGTTGATTTGCACTGATCATGTAATTTGAAGATAATATATGGAAAATTGTGATGGGCATTTTTTACAATTTTGTGACATTCTGTAGACTTATCAGCTGATTGATTAATCAAAAAATAATTTACTGATTAATAGATAATAACAACCCTAGATGCAGAACAGTTTGTGTAAATATCTCCGGCAAAAGTGATTTACAGATGTCAAAACTACTGACACTGTGCTTTTATGTTTTGCCCACTTCCTTGGGCAGTTTGATATGAACCAGAATGCAACAAGTACATTATATTTATATAACACAGTTTACACCTTCTATCCTTAGACCTTCGGAAAAACTCCAACATATAGATTAAAGTGTTCATAATTTTGATTATGACTGAAGTATGACTCTGCATGACACCTTATTCAGTTAATGTGGATGCATATCACATTTACACTGAAGTTGAAACTGAATTCTTGTATTCATTTAACCTCACTAAGTATACTGGTTTTAAAGCCTCATGTCTTCTCATGTGTCCAATGAGCACCAATCTCTAATGTAGAGATAGTATTAACAATAATAACATTCTTCTTATTATTATTATTATTATTATTATTATTATTATTATTATTATTATTATTATTATTATTATTATTATTATCATTATTATTAACAACAACTATGGTTGTCCCCTCACCTCTTGCGAGACTGCAGTGCTGCCTGCTTGGCCAGTAGAGATGGAGGGTACTGGCTGAACAGGTCCTGGGCCTGGCCAATCAGAAGTTCGTATGGAAGATCCTGGGGGATGCGGGAGAGGAGGTGGTGGACCATGGCCATGTCACACTCCGTCTGCTTCACCTCCTTCTCTCTGTGCAACACAATCTGAGGAGGAGAAGAGGGGTTAAAAGTTTTAAGCCTGAAGCTGTGCACTCTGGTTAACCTGGGAGCAAACATGAATTACATTCTACACACTGTCTACACACTGCACACTGGGTAGTTTCAGTGATACTAGTGAGGCAGAGTGAGAGCTTAGCAGTGAAATAGGCAGATGAAGAGTTAAACCCCCCCATGCTGTGCGCTGTACTCAGCCTTGGAGGAAACATGAACTACATTCTGCTTTGTTGTTTCACACACTTCAAACAGAACTCTCCCTCTGCCCAGCCCCTACACACACACACACACAAACACAAACGAGCAAAATGTGCACAATTGTACACACTAATCAACATGCACAAAATCCTTCAGTTAAAAAAGGTCTCGTCACACTCAAATAAAGACCAAAAAAAAAAAAAAAAAGAATGCATGCACACATACATGTTCCAGCGGTCAACATTTCAAATTTCAGAGAGGAACAAGTGAAAAAATGTCACAAATATAAAAAGGCTTTTCCTTTGTAATCTGTTACTTTCTCTCTCTCCTTCTCGGTCAAACATCAGTCAGCTCTCCTCATCATTCTGTTTCCTGATGCAGGCCTCATCCTTTCCCCTTTTATCTTCTCCCTGTCCCTCCTTTTCTCTGCGCTTCTCTATCTCTCTCTCTCTCTCTCTCATCTGTTCATTTGGAGGTATCTAATTAACTAGTCCAGTGACTTCACAGTACTCTGCCTCACTGTGTGCATGAGTATATGAGTGTGTGTGTGTGTGTGTGTGACAGCATGTATTCATGTGTGAATATACTGTCTCTTCTTCATTTCCTGTTGGCTTCTATGGTTTCTTACTGTAGCGGCGAGGTAGATGGGCATCAGTGGGTGTGAGGCCAGGAAGAAGTCGTAGAGTCTCAGGGTGTGTTTGAACTCTGACAGTACATGGCCGTACCAGGTAATGAGCCAAGACAGCGCAAAGATGGTTCCCACCTCCGCTCTAAAAGAAAAGGCAAATATATAAAGAGATGTAAACAAACAGAAGAACACACATGGCCACTGACAAGAACTGTCTGACAAGCTTTAAATGTTTTCTTTTTTATTTTAATTTAACCTTTATTTAACCAGAAAAGCTTAACTGAGATTAACAATCTATTTCTAGTCAGTCGAGTATCCTGACCAAGATAGGCAGCAGTAAGGTACAGACTAACAACAAAACAGATAACACAAGATATGTTACAAGAAATACAATGTTACAAAAAATGTAACAAATGCACTGGTATGATTCAGCTAACCTTAGCCAAAAAACACTTGAGTTTCAAGTACTCACGAGAGACAGAGTTAAAAAAAAAAGAACATCCAAGCCGAGGCTGAGATATGCTGACTTTTAATCACTAGCATAGTTCAAACTCCACATATGCTGGATCCAACGATTCCCGAAATGCATCTCGATAGTGGGTTTTGGTCAGACCCTCCCTGAGAAATGCCTTTTGCTTTTCAAACTTTTAAGCATGTCTTTAAAAAGGTTTGACACACAGGTTTTCCCTTAAAAATCTGTAGTCTCCAAGCTGAACCTGGTAAACTGATTTTAAACAGTTTAGCTTAATCCCATGGAGATGAAACATTGGGTTGCAAGATTTTCTCAATTTTAAGAAAAGTACATTTTCTTTACCTTCACATACTGTTTATAACCCTCCTATGCTCTCTGCCTTTCTTTGTTGTGTGCCGACATAAATATGCAGTTATTTTTGACAGAGTCTCAAGTAAATTGGCTACTCTTAGAGGTTGTTGATAAATATTGGATAGGAACATTCAGGGAGGAAGAAGGATGAGTACAAGGGGAAGGGAGTGACAAGTGGAAAGAAGTCAGTGGGAGTGATGGACTGGGGGGGAGCAAGGGGCAGGGAGCATGTGTGCTGAGAGGGACATAAAAGAGATCAAATAAAGTGGGACAGAGAGACAATAAAGGAACAAGAAAAGAGGCAGAGATAAGAACGGGGGTAAGGGGAAGTGGAAGTGCTCACAAAAAAAGGGCGTTCCAAACTTTGAAGTGGGGTGTTTTTTATCCTGACGTTTTTCTGTGAGTGCAATGTCTGGGGGTTTTTTGTGTTTGTGTGAGCTTGTATGTGAGTAGATGGGTAATTTGCAAATATGGAGGTTGCCAGCACAGCATCAATTATGAACAAGGCAACAAGACAGCAAAGGTAGTGTAGACGCAGCCGTACACACACACACACACACAAAAAACGATTCATTGACTTGGAAACATTACAAATCCCAGTCCTCACTACACACCCTAACATTAACCTACAGTAGCTGGTTGTATCTTGTATGCTTTTCTGTTGTTGTTTCAATAAACTGCAAATAGACCATGAATCATTTTTGGCTAATTACACCTCACAAATAAAGGTTCCACCTTGGTGGGGCAGAAAAGCCTCTGAAACCGCTGTTGGACCATCTGAAAGGAGAACTCCCCAATGAGGCTACTACTGATGCATTTTCAATTGACTTCCAATTCAGAGCAAAACATTCCACTCTTTGTCTCCCTGTGAAGCACACAGGTGAAAATCAACACTTTGAGGCCCTCTAGTGGTTGTTACTTACATTACATTATATCAAAAGCAACCTATAATAAGTGCATCCAAATTCAATAGGAAAAAGAACTAGATGCCATCAAAAGTTGGAAATGCATTCCTCTCAAACAAACAGCTAAAAATGTGTTCAGTGCAGTACTTTTGTTGCTTGTTTTTGTTTTAAGAAGTAAGTCCTTTGGGCAGCAACAGCATGTTTTAAAACTGTGTGTGTGTGTGTGAATGTGTACCTGATCATGAAGTCATGTAGTTCTGTATCAACCTGTTCCAATACAGGCATCAGGTAGTTTAAAATGTGTTTAGTGCTGTCCATGGTAGGATCCATGAAATCCCTACAGACATAGAAGACAGACAGAAGTTATATAAATATCACTGCTAAATAATTCGTAATATGGTTGGTTATTTGGATCCTTTAAAAAAAAGAAGAAAAAAAGTTGTGAGTTTAAGCTGATTAAAATGCCTAGATAAATGGATTTATTAGAAAAAAATCCACAACCTGAGATGGTAATTGGACAGTGTGTCCAGCATGGCGATGGCCATCCGCTCCCCAACTACCAGCAGCAGAGAGACAGCCACATCATGGTAACCTTGGTAGTAATGGAGCTGAGAGTTGCGCTTCAAAACTTCCAGTATGATGTCAATCAGCTGCTCCTGAAGCACGGCTCTCTCTGTGGCAGGCATACCTGAAGAAGAGCCGAAGATCAGCACATTCAACCACATACAATCTTGTTCACCACAGAGAAAGCAGCAGGGTCTCTCAGAGATTTGATAAAGGCCTCGGCGGCCAATGGGATGTGGTCAGGAACTTCATGGAAACGCACCATGTAACTTAGCCATACACTATTATCCCATTCATGTTCTGTATTTAACCAAAATCAACCTCTAATAGTAATCATTCTAACTTTACTTGCACCTGTAACAGCAACAATTCTGCATTTGTGGAGCATCTTAGTTCACAGACACAGATCAACAAAACTAAGGATCTAATGTGGTGAGTTTTTAACAGTTAGTTTTTCCATTTGTTGCTTCCTCCTGGCAGAGAAAGTTAACATAGTCAACAATGAACTGACAGCCTCACTGTTAGATAAGACACTTTTCTCTGTTGCTTTCCTAACTTTGTGATTTTGGCTGACAGCACAGAAGTCTTGTGACATAATCTTCCCTGGTGCAGCTTTTATTCAGTTGATTAATTATTAAGCCCTGACAGATATCTGCATGTTGCTGTGAGTACGACGTTACAGTTTGATAAATGGCACTTGGAGCTATGCTGCTATCTTTAGAGAAAACACAGACACACACAGACAGACACAGACAGACACAGACACACACAGACACACCTTTAGGGAACCGCTTCATGGACCTCCTGACATCCAGGACTACTTGGTTGTAGTCCTTATGGTTCTCCCTCACATCTCGACCTACAACAGAAGAAATTTTGTTATTATTGTCGGTAATATTAGTAATAGTATTATGTAGTATACATCAAACCAGTAGATATTATAACCAATCACTAACCAGGTTTATGTGGAAGATCGTACACATTGATGTTCAGTAGTTTGGGCCAGACTTTCCTCCTCAGTTCATCAGTGAGCAGTCCTCCCTTACCGGCTGCTGCTCTCCTCAGGCTCTCAATGTCCACTGGATCACTGCGCATTCAAAAGGCAGAATTAAACACTGTTTGGTGTGACGCACTATTACTACTACTAACCAGTCCTCAAAAACTATTTCATCAAAACGTGAAAATCAGCCAATGGCTTTAAATAATATTATGTCGGTTACAAATGAATTTACTTCAGAACTTAAACATCTACATTCAAGATTTAAAGATGAACTGTAACGTAAAAAGACAAATAGGCCTATAACAATCTCAGTCCTCTAAATCAGTCTTTTAATGCACTTTTGCACACAGTCACCCCTTCAAAACACAGTTTTACATTAAAAAAAGTCAAATGCCATTCATTTATTGATTGTTTTCTTGACTCCACGTCTGCATGACACTGTGCCAGCATGACTTGTGTCCACACGTCTAAGCTGAATGGACAAAGAAAACTATTTGTTTTCCTGCTCAATTCTGCATGAGCTTTCCTGTGCCATTTCCCCATCAAGCCCCACGTGCCTCCTGACACCAAAGTCTTCATAATCCTCGTTACACTATTCCTATGTGAGTAATCTTCATGTGTGAAATTAGCTTAGTAGAGAGTGATGAAGGTCACTGTCTGTGGATAAATGCATACACTCTAATTGTGGAACAGCGAGCAGGAGAAGGAGGGGCATTCCCACTTGGGAAAACACATCCTGTCGGCCATTGCTCTAGTGCTAATGGAGGCCTTTTGTCCAATGGAAACTGTCAAAACCTTTAAGATTTCTAGAAGTACAGTAAAATAACATTAGCTTTAAAATATCTCAAATTAATATGTCCTCCTGGATGCCAGTCAGGGCAGAAGAAATAACAAGCAAACTGTAACTGATAATTATTATTTTAACCTGATCAAAGCCTGATGAATCTCAGCCAACTTCTGTTTCCTCCCACAATCTGGTTCTGTAAAAGAGGGGCAGAGATGAGGAGTAAGAGAGAAAAGAAGAGATGAAGAGAGAAGCAGGGGTGGAGAGGAGGTGTGACAGAGGGAGAAAGAAATATTTGAGGAATGAAAGAAAGACAGAGCAGTGATAAAGTGAAGGGTAGACAGAGAAAATGAACGGGCAAAGAGAGACAATGGGAAGTTGACACATAGGGAAGAAAAGAAAGGGAAAGCGGAAAAGATAAGGGTGGGGGAGACAGAGAAAGACAAATGAGAAGAAAGACATCGAGTGAGGAGTGAGATCACGTTGAGTTATAAATAGAGACTAGCAATCATATGCATGAAACACACAGTACAGTTTCTAGAGTGCGACAAATAATTGACACACAATTATTTAAAATGTTTGTAGAACTTTGTTTTGAAACATAATTTGCACAGGCAGAAAAGACTTGAGGCGTTTCCTTACTGAATCCCTATTGAATGATTCTTTTGACTAACCCACTTAGTGTCTTTCATGCAAACAATGCCATTACAAAGAAGCAATGACTGATTATAATGAGTCACAAATATGACCATAGTTACGTAAGCGGTATGCAGTGCGTTTGGATGAAATTTAAAATAAGGTCTAAGTGTTTGAATGGCTTTTAAGGGTTAAACCAAAAGTGTTGATGGTGACTGCACTGATGGCAGTTTTTCTTGTTTGTTTGTTTGTTTTGTTTCATCAGGTACAGTGACACGCAAGCACCACTGGCAGATAAGTGGCTAAAGCTTACTTTGACAAACATGTAAACAAAAAGATAACCGGCGGTTGGACACAGGTCAGGAAAACAGCGGACAACTCGTGATTTGTGTCTTGTACTGTAACGTTAGTTTGTGTCAGTTGGCTGCAATAACGGCATTAAGTTCACTGGCATTTCGCCACACAGACGTGGCAGGTCACGTCTGTCTGTAAACTACACGTACAGTAGATATACGTAACTATACATCCTGGTTTTAAAGTAGGAACTAGCTTTGTGTGCCTTGTCTGTATTTACGTCTAGTGTACGTTTGTTAAACACTACCTAGCTAACTTATCTGTTGTTTGACTTACCTCTTGTGACAGATCCATTCCCATTCACCCCAGCTCCTGCGTTTTGTTTCTTCCTCTTGAGCCTTTTCATCTCCTTTAAAAGCTGACTACCGAATGGCCAAGGTTGTGTAGTGCCATAGGCAAATTAACAAATAAAAAAACACAGGTAAAAACACTGACAATATTTACGTGAACGTTTCTCTCTCAACAGCTGTCCCTGAGAGAATCTACCTAGCTTGAGATCACCCCGCTACGCTGCAATTGGGCAGAAACGACACGTGACACAGTGCACGAATGCCATTGGCTTATCATCGACTCGCACCGAAAGCTGACTTGACTGTAGTTTTATACCACTGATATTTGCGCGATAGTTGGCAGTGTTTATTTTGTTTTATTATAAAAGTATTCGCTCGATCAAAATCTGGGATTAGTGATATAATTACTTATTCTGAATGTTTTCAAATTTTCCACCAGGCGATAGTAAAGCGCTATACAGAACTGGAAATTAGAATATTATTATGGACAATATGTTGTTAATAGCAATAATAATATGTCAATATGCTGACAATAATGTCTGTGGCCTTTTAAGTGCAGCATTGTGTGCACTAGTTTTTTCTCTTTCTTCTGAGTGTTGGGAGTAATGCTGTCTGAGAGGCTAACCTCAGGGCAATTTACCATAGTAAAGACTCCACTAAATCAAACAAACTGCACACATATTTAAAATGTTCAGTTTGTTAATGAATTAAAAAATAAATAAATAAATTGATAAATAAACTACTAGTACATACACATAAAATAGCTGAGGTATATTTTCCACATCTTAGCCTGTCAAAGGATTATGGGACCTGTAGTTGCTGAAGGTTAATCAAATTGTGACATCTTTGTTATGGCAAAGAGTTCAGATTTTACGATGATATCAGCCCATTTAGCTAAGAAATGAACAGGAAACCCCAGTAAACGTCCGATTTTGTGGAACACCTAATCCGGAAGTGCATTGGGACTTCGAAGTTCGGCTCGATAGGGGGATGTCAGTTGAAGATACAGACCTGGCAACCCTACTGACAGTTGCACCTTGAGCTGTAGTGATGACGCGAGTTGAGACTTGAGCTGACCGCAACTATTCACTTAGCTCTTGATGTAAAGCTACGAGTGACAGCAGTTCGACCAGCGATGTCAGGCAGGTAAAATCTGCGTGATCGAAGCCGCGGAAATGAGCGACACAGCCGAGGTGAGAGGGCCCGTAACCCGCCGGAGGAGGACGACCATCTCCGGCGGTGGCACCGGAGCGGCCAGCGTGAAACAAGCCAACGGGAGCAAGTGTCACGATGCAGGGGAGAAGCCCCCACACTATCCCGCTCAAGCCAAAACAGACGAGGTTTCCAGGTATGAAAGTAATAACGGGAAGGCGGACAGACAGATGAGGATGTCAGGGAAGCAGCAGCTCGCAAACAGTCCGATGAAACAGAGGAGTGCAGTGGAAGATATCAACGAGAGACTCAGGTAACCATTTATTTTTATTTTTAAAAAGACGTAAAATGCTACGTTCCGAGGTTTAAGTACACAAACTAACGGTAATTGAAATACCATGAACAAGCTACATTTCATATTAACAATTATTTTCTGCTCTCTTAATCTATAGTATAATATCTAGGTGGAGGTTACTCGTTTGTATGAAATCTTTGTTTCCTTTGGATTTTCTTCAGCTATTTGCTTTTTTTTTACTGGGGGGTTAACCTGTTGGTCAGATCAAACGGGACTCAAAAGAGCCACTACAATGTCCTGTAGCACTCTACAGGTTTTGTTACAGAAAACACTGATAAAAGATACTGTCACCTATAATTGCATACTTCTGTAGAATATGACTTTGCCTTGAAGATTGGAAATTCACCTTCCCATGTATGGAGGTGACATGGACACCTTCCATGATAAACACCTTCCTTTTGAATAAAAGACAACTTCCATACCTACATGTTAGTGATATGTTACTGGTATTTAAGCACAGAACAAACTGCCACAACTGTTGGTGTTATAAATTTGAGGCTTATGGTAAGAATTGTACTTTTGTCTGAGTAGCAAGCCCATTTAGAAATCAAGCACATAGGCCTAAATGATAGATTAGCAAATGCATTGTAATGTTAATGTCTCTTGAGGGTGTACAACCTGCTTTGCATAGACATGCCAACACTACACTTGGAAATTATTAGAAGTATTTAAAAAAACTAAAAAAACAATGCTTTGATCATAAATGATTGAATCAAGGATTTAAATAGCATTTTTTAAACATAAAGGAAGGTTTCATTTCAGCAGCCTTTCTTTACATAACACTTTTACTTTGTGAAAGAGAGAGCTGTAAGTTACACAGCATTTCAAAAGAATAGGTAATAGATATGAGTGAGAACAGACATTATGAGAGAAGACACAACACCCTGACCCTGACCCTGACCCTAAACATAACCATTCATTTTATGGTAAAACATCCTTGAAAACATGCATTTCTACAGGAGTGAAGCTGCCTTTACTTATTGTTGTAAGCTACCAAGAGTAGGCTGGGGTTTTACACATCCTTTGGAGATGTAAAGATTGGTATCCTAAGGGCATGTGACACTGAAACACAGGAATGCTGAAATAAAATGATTGTAATAATCTTTATTGGGGCCTTGCCAACTAGATTAGGTGTATGTGTGAAGTGTCACTTTCTTGTATTATTACAGGAACTGTGAAACAACAATTGTATGTGCTTTTGCAATACTGTGCTTTCTGACTACCTCTCTGTCTGCACGTTCTTTGCTGGGCGAGTCTTACCATGTGTGTGTCCTGACACTCATTGAGGAACCCCTATACTCTTTCCTCTCTTTAAATGTTCCTTCCCTTCCTTACTTCACCTAAGCCACCCCCGTCTCTTCACCTCATTTTACCTATCTTCCTTGTCCTCCTTTTTCTCTTTAACACTGCATTATCCCCCACCTTATTTTTCGGTCCTGTTTCTATTCTCTTTTCTCTTTCTATTATTCCTTTTTCTCCTCTCCTCTTACTACTTTTTAAATTCTCCCTCCTTATGAATATCCTCAGTTTTCACAACACTCTTTGGACAATGGGGTCAATACCTTTTTAACCTACATTTTCACAACTCTTTCATTGTCTGGTGCAGTTGTAGGAACAAACATTAAACTACTGGATGTGATTCATGTATTTCAAAGCCACTAGGACTAGAAAAGGATTTATATCAACTCTGGGTTTCTTTAATGTCAAAATAAACACTGAGACATCTATATTTTGTAAGTAATTTGCAGCTAAGAAAGTTATGTTCGGTTTAGAAAGTTTTACCATGCTGCCCCCACTCTAAATCATTTGTGGGCTAACCATGAGTCACTGTGAGTTGTCAGTCTGAATCATGCAGTCTTCTTCAAACCAAGTACAATCATAAAGTCATCAAAATGCAAAATCAGTCCTCTTGGTCTCTTCATAATAACACTTCTGGTCGTGTTTAATTTCAAGATGCAGCTGAATGATTGACTAGCAGCATGTACCCAGTGATTTCATCCCTGAGCTTGTGGAGGTAAACGGGCAGGAAGGAATGTGAAGAGCTTGATCTACCCTAAAAATCTTCAGGAAAACTGTTGACTGTGTTTTTCCCTTCAGCTGTCACGTCCTCCAGGAGTCTCTCTTGAGCTCGGCCAGTGGCTACAGCAACTACAGAGGAATCCTCAACTGGTGTGTCGTCATGCTGGTGAGTAAAACTACGTGTCCATTCAGATCTGAAAAACTACTGCACTGTGACTTCCAAAACTTGCAATGTAGACCCTGATATAGCTAAATATTACACCTCTTGGCATTCGAATGTTTGCGGAATTCAGTAAATACTGAATGAAAACACAACAGGAACTCATGCAATTTCTAAATATCTCTTTCATCTCTTGACATTACAAATTACTGTCTGTGGCCTTATTGTACGTCTTCACATCTACACTGTCAGAAATTGGAGTTATTATTCTTAACCAGTTGCATATCACTCTCTTTGTCTCTCACACACACACAGCACATTTTAACTGCCGCATGAGTGCTTTTGGTCATTGTCGTTAACAACAAAAGCAGAAGTGCCAGCCCACACTTGTACAGTACACATCCTCCTGGCATTTGGATCAGTGACTTTCTGTGACACATAACTTGTGAGAAGTGAGAAGTCTGATAAGTTGCTTTTTATGTTACCTTTCTTCACACAGTTACTCACTCGTGGCCCTGTTTGGCATTTGCTGCACTTTCTAATTTCTACAGTTTTGTTTAAGGGGGGGGGTTGATTAGTTACAGTTCAATCTCGGTGTGTTTGCTTTATAAGTTGAACTTTGACTCGCACCAGAAGTGGACTTTTTGTCAGCTGCACTTGTATTCAGGGTGTTCTGGTATAACTGCAGTGAATACCCTAAGGATGGAAGTGATAGACAATGATCATACGTTGAGCACAATATGAATGCAGTGGAGGGATTTTCTATCATCCCTAAATTGCAGGAGTGAGATGATTATAGGGTGTAGAGCATTGTAGCATCTGTGAATACATACAAACATCAAAATTGTTTTATTTGACCCATATCCATTAGTATTATATTATTTTTATTTTAGATCCTTGGTTTTAATAGGCACACGTTTCACTTACATGCCTGGTGGAAAGCATGAGACTAAAAGATTAATCTTCTAGCAGGGACAATTTTATTTTAGCCTGTGTATGCATGACAGTTTCTGCTTACAAATCTTAAGCTTGTTGGTATGATCTAAGAAGGATTACTTGAAAGCAGCATCTGAAGCTTCTTGCAAAAATACGAGAGAAGCACTCCATCTGACAAGAAAATCAGCTAGCAGGAGCTCCTGTTAAAACAGCTGAAAGACTATGCTACAGTGTGTGCACATACTGTTCTGTGTTGAAGATGCAGTGAAAATTAGGCCAGTTTCAGAATGTACTGTGGTTGCCACGATGAGTAAGTTTTGCTCTTGAAAAGCCACAAACCAACCTAGCCAAATACCAACAAGAGGGTTAGGGTTAAATATGTTTAAAAACATTTACCCTATATACAGTAAGTAAATTATCAGTTATGTTTGATACAGAATCTCAAAGTCTCTGGTGAAGTTGCAATACTGATCACAGATGTGTCACAGTTAAATATGTCCCCCTGGGCTGAGGTCACTTCAGGACAAATGAACTTTCTGCCTTGTTCCAATGGCTGAATTCAAATGTGTGTGTCTTCTTGTGTGTGTGTCTCTGTGTGTCTCCAAAGGCACCCTGCAGTGCCTCTGAACAGTCACTGTTAGTATTTTGATAGGCGTGGAGGATACAGATATCTAGTTAGTTATAATCCTAATGAAATTGAAATGGACCCAGATTATAAATAGAGATCTATACATGTGTGCAAGTGCATGTTTCTGTCTATGTGCACACGCGTGCGTGCACAAGGATTATTATTTGTGTGTGTGTGTGTGTGTGTGTGTGTATTTGTTTTTGGGGGGGTTTTTCCAAATCAAGCCTAATTTTGCAGTTCTGTGACAGGATTAATCCCATCTTTGAAAGTTTATATTTCCATGACGACCATGTCCTCTACTTTGTGATCACCAGAGACAGACAGACTTGGTTCAGACCGTTTTGAGGAAGCCTTCGGGATTAGGCTGTAAGAGTGTGAAGTGGAACCATAGCGTCTTCAGTGTGTGTGTGTGTGTGTGTGTGTGCGCGTGCGCGTGCGCGTGCGCGTGCGTGCGTGTGTACATTTTGAGCTTAGTTGTGTAATTTGACCTCGGACCGTTGGCTAAATTCCTAAAATGTCAGCTGCAGGAGCACATGTTTGTAGAGATGAGATATTAGATGTGTTGTTACCTTCATTTTTACCTCTGAATGTTGAAGCCAAGTGTTTACTAATTCAATTCATGCACAACCCTAAAATATAAGTAGTTGGAAAGACACAAACACAATGCTAAGAAGACTTAGACTGGTGCTACTACATCAAGATTAGTTTAGATTTGAGTTAGATTAGTGTAAAGCTGTTGTACTGTGTGAATAAAATCAGACAGTGCAGCTTCTACACTACACAAAGATGTAGTCAGACATTGAAGATATTTTGCAAAATACACAATGTTGATCCTTGACAGGCAAAAAGCATCCCAGGATGTGGTACAAACAATTGCTGCTTTAGCTGATTCATATCATTGTTCCCTCTGATGTGCAGCCAAACAGACCATGTGAATAGCTTAACACAAGGACAGTGCATACTAGCAAAGCAAAAACTTTACAGTGCCAGCTGCAAATTTGTTATCACACTCAGTTAGTTTCTGAGCATGTACCAAGGTTGTTTAAACGGACGGATAAGCATCAGAAAATGAATGGCTAGTTTGTTTTGTTGGTCTTTCCACAATGTTTTTTGGATTGTGAATACAAACTGCTCACTGCTTATGTAGAGGCAGAACATCAACTGGCTGTGAGCTGTAGTCTTTGGTAAGGCTGGTAAGGAAAACCTGTAACAGAAGACAATGCAACATATTTGACCCTTCATTCTTTGCTGGCACCAGTTCTCTCAGGTCAGCTTTGTATGTCAGCGTCCCAATGTTCAGCCAACCCCGGTAGCTCTTTCTATTTTTAAACCTGCCATCCACCAAGTCTCTCCTATCCACGGATAAGGACACGGAGATGCAGTTTAATTAAGTTCAAATACAGATTTTATCAGTAACATTTTGGTTCAAACAGTATCATAATTGTTGTTTAGAAATATATTGCAGATTATTCATAGGTAATATAAATGGCGTGTATAGATTGTGAATATTGTATTACTTAGATATTATTTGATAAATAGAGATGCTTGTCGTTCAAAATGAAAAGAAATTTAATTTTAACGTCTTATCAGTAGTGTTTTATTAGTGAGGAAATTGTAAATGATTATGAAGAGAAGTAGATAAGAAAATGTGTTCAACTCAGAGTATAAATAGTCCAACCTAGAAGATTAGAAGATGATGTGACTCAAAAAGAAACACATTCATTTATTCGTAGAGTATGGATTTTCTGTCCGTTCGCTGAGATTTGACCCGAATTCACTGAAGCACCCAGGTCACGGTTACTGCCAAGTTTGTGTAATATTGTCTCACATAACAGAATTACAAATGTCTGCATGCAAAAATACCACATGGTTATACAACAAATATGATAAATGGCAATAAATGGCCAACTGTAAAACTCAAATAATAAATCTATATATGTTTCTATTTCTATAAGACAGATAACAGATTGCAGAAAAACATCCTAACTGCAATTAATAGTGTACCGCTGGACAGAAATAGCAGCCTGGGTCAGTTTTTGTCCCCCCTGCTGAAGAGTCTTTGAGCAACACACTGAACTCCTGCCAACTCTGTGTTGCTCTGTATCTGACTTTGCACACTGACCTCTCTGTGGACAGGGATGAGAGAGAAGACACATTTGTACAGTTGAAGTTTTGCAAATTCAGATTTTCCAATGTTTCCCATAAATGCTCTGGACAGGCCACTGTCCCAATAATCGTGTTCCATCTTGTGATGGTCCTCTGTTGTCTGTGCTGAAGGTTACTAAGGCAGAGGTCACTGGTTTAGACAAAAGACATAGCTGAATCAAATCCACATTGCTGAATGGTCTTGGCAGGCCAGTGGGCTGAAGTGTGACCTGCCTCATAATCACTATAGCATGCCCTTATCATGTGTCATACCCTCCCTGTCCTCATTATCTGTTGTCCTCATTAACTGTTTTTCTAAGTCATTTACTGAACACGCCATGAAAATGATCTAAAAGATGTATACATGCTATACATACGCAGTGTTATCTCAGAAAGTCCAATGACAAAAGAGTCATCTGATGACTGAGATAAAGCTGGACCCGGACTTTGAACTTTAATACATAATATAATAATAAACTTATTTTACTTGACACTTTTTAACAGAGTGGGCGGCAGCAGGGTGAGACAGTAACTTGTTGTTAAACGTAGGTATGAAACAGATCTGATCCATGCAGTCATTTGAACAGATCATGTAGATATCACCATGTAACTTATATTGCTCATGTTGCTCTTTCTGTAAGTTGCTCTGCATAAGAACAACTGTCACACAGGACAGGTGTGTGTGTACCTGTGTGTTTTGTGGGCAGTGACCATTTACCCCTCTGAAGTCAAAGCTGTCTTTGTTTTGAATAGTAAACTCATTCAACATGTACAAACAAACACATGGAAATCTGCAGACTAATCATGAGCAGAGCTGTGGGCAAATAAAATGATAAGCCAGATTTATAGCAGAGGCAAAAATACATTTGGCTGGTTAACAAAGGCCCAGATTCATTGAGTGGCCAGATAAAAAACAACCTTAAACTCTGGAGTATTTTTCAGTATTTTTTGTATGACTCCTGTTGATACTGTGATACTATGCTCATTATCTCCTGTTGGCTGTTCTGTGCTCTCTTTCAGGTGCTGAGTAATGCACGCCTCTTCTTGGAGAACATTATAAAGTGAGTGTGCACCTACACACACAAACCTACGTTTATCTAATGTATATACACAAGCAGGTACCATTACAACTCGCTCCTATTCAGTTATACAGCTAGCCGTCTCCACTCAGCTTCCACTTCGCCACCACTCCCTATTTTATTACATTACATTACCAGATGTCATCAAGTGCATCCCTGTTCAGTCTACAGTACACTTACTTTGTTTGTTTGTTTCTAAAGAACTGAGATAGGTGTAGTAATATACATTCATATTAAATCAGATAGAAAACAGTTTGCATACAGTTTCTTTGTTAGCTGACAATCCTAGGGGTGTCACCTGACTGTGGTACTCCTTTTTTTTTTTTTTTTTTTTTAAATGATCCCATTTTTATACATCACACTGTAATTATGAGCAGAGTGAAGTCCTGCCAACCACACCAAACCTTTACCTGACTGTTCCAATCTTAAACCTTAAACTTAACATCACCTAACTATCCCTCTCTTCTCTCATGTAGGTATGGTATCTTGGTGGACCCTATCCAAGTAGTGTCTCTCTTCTTGAAGGACCCCTATAGCTGGCCAGCAGCTTGCCTCATCATTGGTATGGAGTCTTTATTTTACTGCCTCAGTGTCGTCTAAACAGCCGGTGAATGACTTACAGCCATTTGTCCTTCTGTGACCTTACGGTTGATGTTCAAGTTGAACTTAGCAAACAAGTGTTGTACCTGTATTTCCTTTACTTAAATAAGGAAACATTAGTTTCTGTCACGGTAACGCAAAGTGTTATTGTTGATTGTAATAAAACATGTGTTTTACAGCCTCTCCATGTCCCAAATAGATCACTGATCTGATACAGCACAACACAGATTTAATGAGCCAGATGTTCAAAGATAGCATATAGATTAGCGTTTATTATTTATTATTAGCGTGAGTTCCTGTCTGATTATTCTAGCACAGCTGTTGTCCTGATTATTCACCCTTTATTTACACAAAGAAGGTTGACTCCTGACATTGTCTCTTTTACGGCAACAACCTTTAACGGACGACCCGCTCCACCTCCTGAGGGCGGCTGTGGCTCAGGGGGTAGAGCGGGTCGTCTGTTAATCCCAGGGTTGGCGGTTCGATCGCCAAGTGTCCTTGGGCAAGACACTGAACCCTAAGTTGCTCCCGATGGAGGCCAGCACCTTGCATGGCAGCTTCCTCGCCATCGGTGTGTGAATGGGTGAATGAGATCAATTTGTAAAGCACTTTGGGAACTGTTAAGGTTGAAAAGCGCTATATAAGTGAAGTCCATTTACCATTTAATCGGCTTTATCAATGCAGTAAAACAAGTCAATACCAAGGTGAATGAACATAGCTTTCCTCAGCAGGGATAGGCACTCACCTACAGGGTAACATTAAATCAACCAATCTGAATAAAATGCTACTTTTTAGAGAAAATCCTGAACTATTATAGTATCTGCAGACCACCATCCTCGACAAAATCAGTATTCACCACCAGTGACCAGTTTCTCTGTCTCTGTCTGTGTTAAATGGTAATAAAGTAATAAAATAAAGTCAACCTACTATGGTTCACAACTGTGTCGCTGTACCTGATGAATGTGTTGTTTGTCTGTTCTGTGTTTCAGCGTCTAATGTGTTCACCTTGGCAGCGTTGTACACAGAGAGACGTCTGGCTGTGGTGAGTAGTTACAATGATTTGCATACATTTTCCTACCTGCAACAGTCTTTTACATATTGTGATCCAAATTTTAACTATTGTAGACACATTTTGCTTAATTTTTCAATTCAGTTTGCTTTTGTACTTGGCAAGATTTGCTGGAACCTCACCTTTGTTTGGATCCCAAAAGACCTAAAGTTGACATTATAACTTCGTCAGAAATGCTGCACTGTTAGATGAACTGTAAAGAGAGTGTAGGTTTGTTTTTAATTCATCATTCAGGGATCTCTCATTAAGGATGTTTGTCTGAAAGGGCTTTACACGTCCTGGAGTCTACACAGTAAATCCTCCCCTCTTTATACCTGCTCTTAACTCTGATAAGAACACCACTCCTGGTTCAGATTAGATTACATATCATCTAAAACACTTCTGACAAATGCAATATTTTATTTGTAAAAAGCATATTATATCCAGTGTTGCAAAGTGAAAACACTGTGTTTCTCTGGTCTGAGGAACAAATAATGAAAACATATCTGTAGTCACAGTTCAAATACAGTGACAAGACTCTTATTTTTTTTGTTTTTGTTTTTCTCTCATCATTCCTAGGGTACCATTTCCGAAAGGACAGGACTGATTCTTCACATTTTTAACCTGACATCCATGTTGATCTTTCCTTCAGCCACTGTACTCGCACTGACTTCCATGACCCCAGGTACTTACTAAATATATACATGTTTACATACTATATTTATTAGTGTATTTTTATGCTGCATCAGAAATAACATTAAAATCAACACTGTCAAGAGTTATCTATCCTATCTATACACACATCCCATAGTGCTCCTTTCATCTGTCATTTATTGCTCTTAGTCAATGGCCCTATTTGTTTGTGTGTGTGTGTGCGTGTGCGTGTCAGTGGGTGGTGTGCTCTCCTTGGGAATCTACACAGTGCTCTTTCTCAAGCTGTACTCCTACCAAGACACCAACAGGTGGTGTAGAGAAATCAGACAAGCGAAAGCCAAGAGACTAACACGATCATACTCATGTAAGTATATCGACACACACACACACACACAAACTGTTGAAGAGAAATGTTATCTAGATTGTAAGTCGGCAAACACACGTGTAGAATACAAGGGCAGAGGTATGAGGTGCTCTTGAGCAGGGCACTTAACCCCAGAGTTGCTCCAGTAGAGCTGCTTAGCGGCCAACAGATCAGACTAACAGTAAGCCTAACTTGGATAAATAAAGATTTAAAAATGGATTCACACACACAAATGTCAGTGCACACTTAACAGGATTATGTGTATGTATATATATATTTTTTTTTTTTAAATTTATTTATTACTGCGCTTCTACTACCATCTAGTGTTGACAAGACAAACTGCCACTTTTGGCTAATATACTCTGCCTTGTCTTGAACAGCTGTTATCACTTTGTGTGTTTTGAAGCTATTCTAATCCTAAATGTAACTTGATCTCTTCACTGTAAGAGCAGCGATAAACAGACAACACACAGAGAACTATTAAGAAATTTATAATGAAATTTGGTGGAAGTACCAATTAATTATCATCTCCATTTTTATGTGTGTCTGTGTGTGTTTTTCAGGTCCGTCTGTGGCACAATCCAATGGTTCAGCAGTTCATACGCATGTCTCCTACCCAGGCAACCTCACCCACAGGGGTAACCATGATGCCTGCATGGAGATAAGCAGCACAGTTTTAAAATGAAACATTTTAATGATGGATACTAATAAATTAATACATTGTCTTTGTTTGTGGCTTTAGACATGTACTACTTTGTCTTTGCCCCGACTCTCTGCTACCAGCTCAACTTCCCACGGTCGCCTCGAATACGCAAAAGGTTCCTGATGAGAAGACTTTTTGAAATGGTGAGGGGGAACACACACACACACACATTGTATATGTTCTTAAACTGAGGTCGTGGAAAATGAACCACAAACAGGAACAGGCATGCATGTATTTTTTGATTTTGACTTGCTCTTTCTTGTAGCTTTTCTTCATGCAGCTGTTGGTGGGATTGATACAGCAGGTGTGTTGAACTTCCAAACGACTTAAATCACACGGACAAGCATTCAGGATGTACTCTGCACACACACACTGAAACACAAGAATCAACAGGAAGTAATTTGTCATGGAAATATTTGCCTATTTAAATCTGTTTTCCCCACTCAAACAATGCGAACTAAAGCGGTTTTCATTCGTCTCTTCCAGTGGATGGTTCCCACCATACAGAACTCAATGAAACCATTCCAGGTGTGTACAAACGCACACACATACACAAAAGGAGAGCTTAATTTTTTTTTACCTTGCATTTAATGTGTCTACTTTCTCACAGCCTTACCAACAACCTTTGCCCTAAAATTAAATTCACACAATGTTAAACCAGTAATGTCTCAATTTCCACTGTATATGAACATAAATGGCTCTCAGGAGGGGAAGAAGCAAGAGATCATAGACTATAATTGGTTTTGTCTTAAGGTCAAAATGTTGATAATGAGAAAATATCATTTTTTTGTGTCTGACAGGAAATGGACTTTTCTAGGATGGTGGAGCGCCTCCTAAAGCTAGCCGTGAGTATCATGACTTTCTGTAGTTACACTGGACACACAGTTATGTCCTGTCATAACCTTCTTCATCGCCTCGAACACTGTCTTGGCCTTAGAGGCACAGTTCTTAAGTGGCTGTCTTCCTATCTAACTGGAAGGTCTTTCTCAGTGTAATTTGGCCCTTTCCTAACTTCTCCCTTGACCCTCTCCTCTCTTCTCATTTCTCTCCTAATCTCTCCTCACCTCTTTAACCTCCTCTCCTCTCCCCTCCCCTCCTCTCCCCTCCCAGGTCCCTAACCATCTCATATGGTTAATATTCTTCTATTGGTTTTTCCACTCTTCTATGAACTTTGTGGCAGAGCTGCTGCAGTTTGGAGACAGAGAGTTCTACAAAGACTGGTGGTGAGTCGAAGGAACATTCAATCGCACACAATTACATGTGCATTTGTGCGCATACATACAGTACGCACACATATAAACATTTTGATCAAAACTAATAAAGACACACATGTTGAGTGTGTCCCATTTAATCTCCTGGGGCATTTGGTAGAATTTTCCATTTAGCAAACACAGCTCACTGCTGTGTTGCAGATTTAAGGCAAGTGTAAATCTTATAATAATAATACCGATAATAATTTATATCAGTGTCTCCAAACGCAAGTGTGCACATACAAACAATGGTGCATGTACATAAGCAGAGGAATAAAAGAGTATTTATTAAAATATGTAGCCATCATAGAGAACACCTCTCAAACGTTGCCATTTTTGTTCATTTCAGGAACTCTGAGACGGTCACATATTTCTGGGCCAACTGGAATATCCCAGTCCACAAGTGGTGTCTGAGGTGAGCACCAAACTTTCTTGCAGGAGTTTTTTCAGTATTTCTTCAACATTGACAACCTGTTTGATGTTTTGGCTTCACATTCTCATTGTAGTCTGTATGAAAAAAAATCCAAAGTACAATAATAAAGAAATCAAGGTGTGGACTGCCAGTTATTTGAGGGCATTTTCAGCCAGATTTAGGAGCTAAAGATCAGTGTAATTTGCCAAGTGTCCATCTTTGTGTGTTACAGACACTTCTATAAGCCGATGTTGAGGAAGGGGACAAACAAGTTTTTGGCTCAAACCGCCGTCTTCTTGATGTCTGCTTTCTTCCACGAGGTAAACAGACAACATTCAGTCTTCCTGTGTGACACGAAGCACTACTAAAGTACATAATCTGCTAATTCAACCTCAAAACAGCTGTAAATTTTACTTTTAATGTCTGTTCATGAAACTGTTGTGGACAGTTATTTTATTTACACAGCAGCAACAATTCAGAAAATAATGTAAATAATGTCAAATTACTAGGACTATTTTATGCTATGATATGCAATGCAAATTCAAAATGTCACGTTATTTGAAACACTGTGAAGAGCTGTGAGTTTCTGGCTTGCAGGCAGACATCTGATTAAGTCAAGATGTGCCGAAACTAAACCAAAAAAAAAAAAAACACATAAAAAATTTGCATCTGAGTTAAGAGTGTTTGGCTTTTCCCTCCTTACATTTACACATTTTGAAAAACATTCTGTGTCTGATTTATTGTATTTCTCTCTTTCTTCTTCAGTACCTGGTGAGTGTTCCTCTGAAGATGTTCAGACTGTGGGCCTTTATGGGAATGATGGCTCAGGTAAGACACATTGATCTCTTTCACTCTGTCACTAATCACTTTGGTTGATCACGCTCCTCCTTTTCTCTCTCCTCCCATGCACAGACCTCACAGACAAACACACTTTGACCTCTGAACTTTAATCTCTTCAGGTTCCTCTGGCTTGGTTTGTGGGCCGTTTCCTGAATGGAAACTATGGCAACGCCGCTGTGTGGATCTCACTCATCATTGGCCAGCCTGTCGCTGTGTTGATGTATGTCCATGACTACTATGTCATTCATTATGGAAGCACTACATAGTACTGGACAATCACACACAAAAAACATGTACAAGTCATGTTATACACACACACACACACACACACACACACACACACACACACACACACACACACACACACACACACACACACCAGCCTGCAGGACAGCTCTATGAGTGAATGCAGAGCAAGTGAAGGTTACTATAACAGAAAGCCAGTAAGAATAAGAACCTGTCAGTGAAAATAAAACAGCAGGAAATTTGTTTTTGACATCTTGATTTTTGCACTAAAGAGAAATGAACCACAGTATGTCAGGGAATGATTCTAACAACATGAGAAGTGCTTGGTTTAAAGCGATATTCCACTTTAGTAGGACAAACATACCTTTGTAGTCGGCAAACCTCGGGATTCGCAGTCACCACTCCACTCTGTATTTAGCATTGGAATGTTTCAACTTTAAAGAAATGATCCTGGCCCCAAAGTGAAATAGCACTTGGATCTCTTACTGGAATTGATCCCTCACTGTTAGATTTATTAGAAGTACGATTTCATCTTAAGCAGATTTTGCTAAAACAAAAGTAAATATGTGGTGCTAAGGTTTCCTAGAGTGGCCAATATTGGTGGTTAAAGATTCACGAGCCCAAAACAAAGGTTAGGCGCACTGAATGAAACTCTTCTGCGTGACTTAACAACAATTTCTTGAACTTTATAAGCACTTCAATGCATTCAAAAGTGGAAACACTGCTTGTAACCAAGCACTCCTTTTCTGTGCAACAAATGTGAACCACTGCCGAGCGAGCAGGACGGGATCCTGCCTCCAAAGAGCCGATGTGAAAATGTTGTTTCTATATCTGTGGATTAGAAGTCACTTTTGTCTTGTATCCAAAGAAATTATGAGCCCAGATTAACAGTTTGTTTCCACAAGCTAAGGCTTAAAGATTCCAATTGCTCTGTATATGTGTGTATCTATCTACCCTAAAACCCTCTCTTTTACATGAAATGCAGTTGTTGAATATCACAGAAATTTATAATGAAAGGGTTTGTTCAATAAAAATGGTCAAAGGCAGGAAACTGAAGCTCTTGGTGTAACAGTACATGCTGAAGGTGTTTTTGCCTTGGCTTTATTGTCTTTTTTTGTGTTGCATATGACTTATCAGATGGTTTATTTTATACTTTGTATAATTGTATGTGTTGGTATGACTGTCTGCAGTTATAATTTATGTTGTATTTTATTTGGAATCAATGATTTAATGCATTAATTGATTTACTCATTTGAACCAATGAATGTTTTGTTGCACTTTAAAGAGATGCATGCTGTTGACTAAAGCAATAGATTTCTATGAATGTATTCTTTAAGTTTTATCAGTCGTGTAAAGAAAATCCGTTTGGTTAAATGTATGTTTTGAAATTTGCTTGCTGACACTTTGTTGTTGTACGAGGTTGGCTCACTTTCAGTTTTGTTTCAAAGTAAAACAGCAGCTGCAGTGGTAATACGTTTCAAACAGCCTTTCCATGCTTTTTCAGTATTTAAATCTAAAGAGTCTATTTCTTGGTTTGACCTGATTTGAAAGTTCAAGAGCTTGACACTGGTGCCAATATGGATATTGCCATATAATAGGAATATGTTCTGTTATTTTACTTTTTATGTTTTAATCTGCTTTCCAAATACACAATGATCACTGGACATGTTAAATCAGGGCCTTTTTTTTTTGAATATTGTCCTCTTTTCCTTATTGATCACATTGCAGGGAAAACACTGTTGTTAAATCATAACTTCGGTTATCAAAAAGACTGTGTTGGCATTCCTTATTGGAATTTTAAGTGCCTGCTGTAAAAAATGTTTAAACTCAAGATGTAAAACATTTATACTAATAGCTTTACATAGCAAAGACAGAGGCCAAATAAAGGAAACACATTTCCTTTTTCCTTATTCTATGTAGCCAACAGATTCACAATGAGTTTATATTAATATTTACTTCCTGCCCTAACTTTAAATTCTCGTCCAAATGTAACCTAACCCTTCAGCAGTATGACACCATTTTCAAATGTTAATTTTAAAAGCAGTAATTTTTCTTTTTGAGGAGAGCCTTATCTAAGAGTTACGCAGTAATCTTATCACATTATTGGTATTTCAGCGCTCAAATGGCAGCTTTAATATATATTAGTTTGACCCAGTTTAAAATCGGTATGAACTGTATAGACTGAGCAGCAGTGAGTCCATGCATGACATTTATTCAATCTTTATTTTTTATAAAGACTGAACATTTGATTCCTGATGTTGCAACAATGTCTTGAGTGATATATTGACAACTCATGTATCTCAATGCCAAGAGCTGCTGTCTGGGCAGCTTCTTCGCAAAATACAAAATGCATGTTTCAGTGCATTCTTGTTATTTTGGCGGAAACACTAAAACACTAAACAGTAAAATGACTTAAAAGTCAGTCAGAAAATGCTGCCGACATTCACTGGTAAACATATTTCAAATAATCAAACCGTGCGAATAGAAATTAAAAAACAAATTATTTTCCTCATTTGTATGACTCCTGTGAAAAATGTATTTACTCAATTGAGTTGTTTACTTTTAATTCTGCCTTGTTTTTGTGAAATTTTCTTGAAAATGGAAAATCTGAAGTGACAGGGTGTTGACCTGAGTTTAGACAGGGCTATCAAACTTCTCCTGAGAATATGTGGCATCTCCCACTTTTATTTTATTCACCTGATGCCCAGAACTTCCTGTTTCCACATTATTACTGCACTAAGTCTGCTCTTGGAATATGAGTTGAAGATGCAGCTTTAAGTTGAACTGTCATTTAAGAGTTAATTTTGTTTAGCCGGACAATTGTGTGATGCGATGTGTAGTAAAATGAATGTATTAATTATCTGTTCATACTGTATACAGAAATCTAAAGTGAAACAAAGATTATATGTTTTGGGAATGCAAATCCTTTTCCTAGCCTTTCACTTGAAATTACTTGTGTTGTTTGATAAAGATTATTTATATTTGATGAATGGACTCGTCTATTTTTCTTTGTATTTTGAAAAACAAGCTCTGGGCCTTCACTCTAGTAGCAGGTAACGGTGGAGTATCCTGAATTTCCTCATGGTTTCCCAGCACATATAAGATGGCTGCTGTACAATGTGTGGTTTTCTATACAAAAACTATTGTAAGAAAAAAGTGGACGCAATATCAACTTGTAGTAGATAGTAATGATACTATCATCTTTAAACAACTACAGTATGCATTGAAAACTGTGAGGACAGTCCATAAAAAACTTTATTGTGCAGAGAGCAACACAAGACGGCACTCAAAACTCAGTTCCAAAATAACAATATTGAAAAGTTTTAAAGTTCATCATATGTCTACACACAAATGCTTACAGCTGAACTCCACATCAGGTCGGGGGGGAACAGTGCAGGTTGAGAATCTCTACTGCTGCAAGAAGCAAACACAGATGAGTGTTTTAATTTAAAAATCCAACTATCCACTTTCTACACCACTTATTTGACTTACAGTTGTCATCACAAAGATAAAATATTCCCATAACATTACTGTAACATATACGAACATAATTATGTGGTTATATGTCGTGTGTGACCAAGCAAATGCACGGTTGTTAGTGTGTGGAGGTGTGTGTTTCACCTTGGCTTTCTGGTTCTGGACAGGCAGGTAGAGTTTAAACTCTGCTGGGAGCTCATCCTCAGAGTACAGTCTGTCTGAGAAATACACTCTCCTTATTCGACAGTTCGCATGGATCTGAGAGGAAAACAGAAATACAGTATTAGACATACACTGTAGAGATTCTACTGTAGCACGAGTGCAAGTAGCATCTGGACACGGCTGGTTTCTGTCTCCGTGCACTAACCTGTACACGCAGCGTCTCGATGTAATTGGTTCCGTAGGCCCTCCTGGTGAAGTCCGACAGGTTGAACTGAATCTGGTTCCAGCCATCATCCAGCCTCATAGGCATGGTGCAGATAAATGGCTTCACTCGTGTCGTGCTTTGATAGTTACTCGCCCGAAACCGCCGGCGAACATTTTTATCATCTAACACCTGAAAGTTATAAAAATGGGGAGAAAGCATGAGAGACCATGAATCCTGACACTGCAAGGATCAAACCGAAAATGTACTGTATGTTGTTTGCATATACGCATGAGTACATTTGTTTGTTTATGCTGCCAAGACATGGAACGGGTCTGTATCTGTGGGAGTGACTACCCTACCTGGACTTCAAAGGTGAAATACTTCTTGAGGTTCTTGATGATCATAACGAGAAAAGGAAGCTTGATTCCCAATGTCTTCTTGGGGTCTGCAGGACATGTTATATATGTGGTACTGCAGGGAGTAGAAGAAATAAAAAAGACAAGGGGGACAAATGAGGGTGACTAGTGCTTTAATGAATTAACCTGAGCTGAAGAATCAGAATCAGTTAAACAGACACAAACTCACCTGACGTTTGTTCCTTCAACCTCCAACACCAGTGAGTGGATGTCATTGTCTGTGATTCTCTTGATGTGACCATTCCTCACCTGTCAGCACACAGAAACATAAGGTTTATATGGATAAATCAAGCAGTATCTCACTAGTAATGTAGTGCAGATATTAGTTTGTAGCAGATATACTGTATCTGTATTGGTGTATATGTTGCCTGAAAAATGACAAGAAATTGCAGTACAGAAATACCAAAGATATGTTTGAGGTAATGTAGAAACAGTGTGACCATTACACAGTTTGCCAACCTGAGAGTTTGTTTATTTTTCTACTGTAAAGTGTCCTGCTCAGTACATACACCGATCAGCCATAACATTATGACCACCTGCCTAATATTGTGTAGGTCCCCCTTTTGCCGCCAAAACAGCCCTGACCCGTCGAGGCATGGACTCCACTGGATCTCTGAAGGTGTGCTGTGGTATCTGGCACCAAGACGTTAGCAGGAGATCCTTTAAGTCCTGTAAGTTGCGAGGTGGGGCCTCCATGGATTGAACTTGTTTGTCCAGCACATCCCACAGATGCTCGATTGGATTGAGATATGGGGAATTTGGAGGCCAAGTCAACACCTTGAACTCATCGTCGTGTTCCTCAAACCATTCCTGAACCAATTTTGCAGTGTGGCAGGGCGCATTATCCTGCTGAAAGAGGCCACTGCCATTAGGGAATACCGCAACAGTGTTTAGGTAGGTGGTACGTGTCAAAGTAACATCCACATGAATGACAGGACCCAAGGTTTCCCAGCAGAACATTGCCCAAAGCATCACACTGCCGCCGCCGGCTTGCCTTCTTCCCATAGTGCATCCTGGTGCCATGTCTTCCCCAGGTAAGAGACGCACACACACCTGGCCATCCATGTGGTGTAAAAGAAAACATGATTCATCAGACCAGGCCACCTTATTCCATTGCTTCGTGGTCCACTTCTGATGCTCACGTGCCCATTGTAGGCGCTTTCAGCGGTGGACAGGGCTCAGCATGGGCACCCTGACTGGTCTGCGGCTACACAGCCCCATATGCAACAGAACCATTTCTATCAGAACCAGCATTACATTTTTCAGCAATTTGAGCTACAGTAGCTCTTCTGTTGGATCAGACCACACAGGCCAGACTTTGCTCCCCACGCGCATCACATCCTTATGCTTGCCCATTTTTCCTGCTTCCAACACATCAACTTCGAGGACAAAATGTCCACTTGCTGCCTAATATATCCCACCCACTGACAGGTGCCATTGTGACGAGATAATCAATGTTCTTCAATTCATCTGTCAGTGGTTATAATGTTATGGCTGATCCGTGTATCTTGGTCTCTTAAAACCCAAATTTAAGGGATCCTTATCAAAAATGATTATTTATGCAATGTGTTAATGTTCGGCTGATCATATTTAATCTCTCATATATCAATATCGGTATTGGCCTGTAAAATCCTGTATCAGCCGGGCTATAATTCAGACGCTGATGTGGGAGCAGTTAGAATGATGAAGTCAGTGAATGTCAAGACCTTTTACATTTTTACATCAAGTGCTGTAAGCTAGCTAACCTCAAACTGTCAAATCATATCCTCCACTGTTACTATTCTTACCTGTTGCTTAGCAACAGCGCCTTTTGGCATACCTTGTCTCCTGCTATTATAGTTAAATGTGAGAATCAGTGAGAACTGGGGTCTTCCTGAATTGAAAATGTTGACTAAATTAACAGCATCAATCAGTAATTCAAGTTCCATATTTTATCAGCGCCACAAGTCCCCTAAATTCAATATTGGTGCTTTGAATCACGGGTGTAAACTGTGTTTAGTTTCAAAATATCGACAATGGGATAACAACAGGAAATATCAACTGGGAAGAAACGTAAAAGCGTTATTGTGAGCTGGCGTAAAGACTAAATCAAGGAGTTTATCTGTAGTTTTACTGTTGTTCTTTGCTGGATCTGGTTGACCCCACTCACCAAGTGACAATGTAAGCGACAAAGGTAACTAGTTAACACAAAATTAGTCAGCTGTTTGAACACTACATCCAAAACACACTGCAACAGAGGCTACAGCTTTAATAGTACGTTGAATGTTAAGCCCAAAATCCATACGGCTAGTTAGCTTTAGCACGACTAGCTAAAGAAACTAGATCAGGTTCATAGCATTCTCTCTGAATCGCTGCTTACCTTTTTATCCCATATCTGAAGTGGTTTGCTGCCGATGCTGTATAAAATAGACAAGAATCCGCTCTGGAATGTGTTTTTAAACATCTTCTTTGAGCTCAGCTACCCCACAGTCGTTTTGTACATGTGTTTACGTCCACCAAAACTGTTGCTAACAAGCGTTACGTTTGTTTACAGATATGGTTTCCGTCCCCAACGCTACCAGTTCCGTGTGGTACAAAATAACCCGTTCCGCTGCCAGAAATGAAAAGTGTTTCAGTTAAATAAAAATCTGATTTGTCATGAATTGTGATATTCCCAGACGTCTCTCATGGGGACGCCTAAAAAAGGAGAGTAGCGGTCAACTCTTCTTTATTTTGGTGTTGCTAGGGAACAGAGCCTCTTGGCGTGGTTCACGTCGGTTCTTAAATTTAAACGTATCTCGGTCACCGTGGCAACAAAAAGCCTGACCAATGTATTCTGAGTGTTAATGGTCTGCTAATTTAAACTGTATTCATATTTGTAAGCCTGTTGTTGTTAATTAAAACTCATATCTTTAATATGAGGCCATAGTGTAAAGTGTTATTTAGTGCTTGGTGGTATGGACTAAATTAATCACAATAATTACTATTAATAAGCTATTTTCACATTTATTTCATATAACCTATCACAATGATACGCTAATACACAAAATCGTAAAATACTCAAAATGTCAAATAATCAACTTGATGTTTATATAATTTCCAAAGTATCCTATAAGTTGTTTCTGATGTCATTTTGTGAAATATTTTAATAAATAATTTTACATTTATATCTGCTCTAACAGCACTAGTCTAAGAAAAAAATCTTTATTTTTTAAATGAAGTATTTTTTTTACTACTAAAATACTAAAGATATATCAGCCTCCTTTTTTACTAGATGAAGACGCATTACAAAAACGACACTGTTTAAATTCTGAAACCTCTGCTTCATTCTGGCAGCTCTGTAAATGCATCCCTGCTCATTGTCAATATGGTTATAATTCTGCAGTGTCTGCAGCAGGGCTACAGTGAACTGGCAATTATGAAGAGATAGCTTCTTTTTCATTAGACCCTCTCTGATTGGTAAATGCCCACAACTTTGAAACTCTATGCTCATAGTTTGTAACGCAGGCTTTCTGTTCCAAGCCAAGATAATCAAGCGATGTTAATTTTCTCAGACTCTAGAAAGCTAATCCAAACCCACAGAAGACATCATACAATTGATTTTATGGGCTGTGTAGCACTCCTCGTGTACTTGTAATTTGACTTTTAGATGTTAAATTGTTGGGACGCCCCCTTTAACTCCCAAATACAATAATAGCAACAGTCTCTAGAAATAGACTTCCTACACATAACTATATTTCAAAACACCTTCCAACCACTAAATCCTGCTAAAGTGTCAAGTGGGACATCCTTCCTCTCTGTCTCCAGCACTTTAAACAAGCCGGACCAGGATAGATCTGACAATGGTTTCAAATATTTGAACAAGCCAAGAAACATTCAATCAAACATTACCCAGGCATTTTGCAAAATGACATCACCAGCAATGCAATGCAACATAAATCAAAAGTCCCCTATTAGTTTTACATGAACTGAAGATGAATGAATTCACTAATATTCAGGCCAGGTCTGTGCTACGGCGGTTTGTTTGACATTTTGACACAGCTGCACACACAACATGTACCTGGACATAAAATAAAACACACACACACAAACTGGAGTGGTGGCGATCTCTCTAGTTGTTTATGTCACTGTGGTTTATGAGGTGCTGCTTCACTCCAAATAGTACATCTCTGTTCAAATAAATGCAAAAGACCCCCTCTCCATCTCTCTCTACATGTGTTCTTTCTTTCTCTCTCTGTTCCTAGAAGTGTGAGTGTAAATTTTATGAAACTGGTTCACAGGCTGGCAGCTTTGTAAAAACATCTACAGAAACAGTTTATATTTCTTTGTCTGTTTCTCTCTATTATTTCTCCCCCCTCTCCTCTCTAATTGAGTCAGGTATTTACACAGAGACAAACAGAGGCAGAAAAGAACATTTTTTTCCCCTTCAGACCCTTTCAGTGTGGGACCACCCCGGAGACAGCTTTAAATAAACTTTATTGAAGACCTACTTGAATGAAATACTCTGTTCCAGCCGTTCCTTCCTTTTGTCTCACAAAGACAAGATAGTGTTTCTGTGTCATAGCGTCAGCTAGCTCTTAATTTCTGCACATTTTTTCAGTCTGTTTTGCCTTCCAGTCACTTAGTCACCTGTTATTTCAGATCATGATATTCCCAAACCAACCAGCTGTTGCCTTCAGTGTATATATCTGATACTAGTATCCCCCTACTCCTATATATAGTAGTAGTATTTGAGCTATCCAAGCATTACAGCCTTTTTGCCTGTTTCTTGTTTCTTGTCAACCTTTTTGGACATTAAACCCTCTAGTTTATGTCCCTTTGTTGCCTGTTTTGACCGCTTACCTGTTGCTAGCCTTTGCCTGCCTCAACATCAAATAAACTTTGCTTTTAACTTATCTGCCTTGTCTGTGAGTCATGCTTTTTTGGGTCTAGATCTTGTTTTACTGAGCCAGCACATGCTGTTCTTCTGTTTGGCTTCCTCTTTCTTCCTTGCATCCCTCCTTTCCAAATCACTATTTCAAAAATTCAAAAAAGAGACTGGGAAAGAAAAAGAGACTGGGATAAAGCAGGCATACAGAGGAAGAGATGGAAAAAAGGGAGTGATCAAGAGGAGAAGAAAGATGGAGAGAAAATGAAGGTTGACAAAATAAGTGGAAGAGAGCCGGAGAGGTGGAGGAAGATGAGGATAGAAAGGAAACTAGAGGAGAGGAAGACTATTTTCTACTGTATTATTTTCTAATTTGTGCTTATTCCTGCATTGTGCTTCTGTGGGACAGGAGGGTGACATGGGAAAGAGATGAGGAGGAGGTCCAGCTGCCTGATTGTACACTCTGCTCTGCTGGAGGAATTGTCCCGCCCAGAGGGGTTCGCATCCCAACTCACTACTCACTCATGTCTGTCTACTAACCAACAATAGAAAGGATAGAGCACACGGGAGGAAAGAAGAAGAAGAAGAAGTGGGAGACTTACAGGATATAAACATCAAACCTTTAAGAAGTTGCGAGTGGATCGACTGGAAGAGGGTTTTTTTACTCTGTCTGTCATCACAAGGTATGTTTCAGAAACATATTTTTTAACCTGTTTAGTGATCATTGTTTGACCTTTGTTTTGTCTTGTCTTTTTTCAGACAAGAAAACATAATTAAAATGCTGCATTTTAGCTAATTTTCCACAAGGGACTGGATGCCTTGAACCTAAGGGTTCCTCTGAAATAACAATACTTTGCCAGCTGCTCCAGGACACCTAGTTACAGCTGTGCTTCTCTCACCGCTCATTGATTTTTGATGGGCCATTATGTGAAAACAGGAGCTTTCATTCACAAGATTACATTAAGTGAATTTTATTGTTCCGTCTAAAACTGTTAGGATGTACTGATTTAAGGATTGAGTTAAAGGAAAGTAGAGACTTGATAGTTGATTTTACATGATCCAATCTTAGCACTTTAATGTAAATCCAGGACTCAGGCAATCATCAGGAGGCATATCCATAACATCCATAAATTCTTTGCAGAATCGGGAACCAGATAGCAGTGCGCGGGTATTTTCTGTCTTAATCCAGGCCTTCGGCCATGTTTTATCCAACTGTCTGTGTGATGATGAAGAGTGGAAATACCTTCCTCGGCAGGACGTGTTAACAGATAGGAGCTCATCTGTCTCTGGTATTTATAAGGACAGGAAAGACATTTTCGGCCAAAACCAGTGGATCTGTCAAGTAATACTTTTAACGATAAGCTGCATGGATGTGATTTAGGGAAAATCCACTTGGTGCTCTGCTTTGTTTTTGGTGAAGAAAGAACTTACAGTCCGGCTTGAATATGAAAAAAAAAGAAAAAAAGGGTTCACTCAGGTGTCAAGCTGGTGACATTTCATTAAAATCATTCAAATGTCATTTTCTTCATTTAAAGTCATTCAAATTTGATGAAATAACTCATTGTAAGTTATATTTGAGATTGATACATTACATTTTAGTACTCATTTCACAATGGTACTCAAACATGTTTTATCATCATTTTCATGCAGGGTCAGCTGCTCATAATCATCATCATTTTAAATTAAATATCCAAAACACAACACAACTTGACTAACACAGGAAAAGTTGCGTTTTGGGTGAAGCAGAAACAATGTACTGTGCACTTTCTATTTGCCGAGTTCTATCACTCTATCCATTTCTGTCTTATATATACTTTACGTAAGACACACTTCAACTGGAAATCTTTTGCAGCTATAACAAGGATAAAAGGCCAAGATTACTTATATTTCATTAAAATACTGTATAAACATCAAAATTCATTCTTGGCCTTAGAAATAGTGGTTTGATTGTTTTGTCAAACGACTATTTCTGAGGTCAAGAATGAAATTTGATGCTAAAAGCAGCAGAAAATAAGTATTTTTCTATTAAATTAAATACATTAAATAGTCCTGACTGAATTAAGCAATAAATGATCACAGAGAAAAACACAAAATACAGAAATCTCTCATCTGAAATAACCAAAACTGTTACAACTTTGGCAGAAAATTGTGTGTTCATGTGGGACTTTTGGTAAACAAGCTAAAAATTAGACATTTTTATGTGCATGAAGCGTTTGTATCAAGCATGAAAGTTCACTCTTAAGCTTAGAAATAGTAGTAAACAATTCTTACTCAATGTCTTCTCTCTAGCTTTTACTGGAGCTTTGCTTTCAACCTTATCACATGGTCTAAAAACCATTGTGTAACTTGTCAAGAATGAACATTCGTGCTTGATTTTCACAGTAACATGGACCTGAAGTTTTTTAGGTTCTATGGATACGATCAACAGCTACTGAGCTCACATGTCAACAGATACATCTGAGCAAACTCCAACTGCTGATGAAGACCATGTATTAAGTTTGAAAGCGAATAAATGTAACAATGCATTGCAACATAAGTGTCTTCAGATGTGAGTCTTATTTTCCACCATTTTATTTCTCCTGACATTCTCTTAGTCAAACCAGAGTTCCTTTAAAATTCTTGGTCTATTTTTAGCTTATTGTATAGTTACATTCACCTTCGTGCATCTGCACGTTGAGGATTTTTAAGTCTCCCTTCCTTTAAACAGGATGTGTCACATTCATCAAATTTATGCAACTCTATACATATATCTCGTGTTCAATGCAACATGTGTCAGTGGTGTGTTAAATAGCACCGCACTCTGACATAGTTCATATTAATACAGTACACTGTGTTTAAAGTAATACACAAGGTCATGTACTTAACTTTGTTGAAAGTGTCACGTCCTTTTGGAGAGCATATGAAGATGGATTCAGCTTTTCTACAGTACGGGAGGACATTGTTTATAAGACGAGGATTTCTAAAGTCTCTCTCTCTGGATTAACTTCTGCTGATGTTGACCACTTTTCATCCCTTGGGGTCATTACTCTGTCTTTTAGTTTTCAGTATGCGTGTGTCTGCTCACCAAGCTTGAATATGTTGAGTTGTTTTAAGCCAGTTGGAGCACATTGCATCAGTTAAGATTTGAGCTGTTTAAGTCTATTTATAATACAGTATCTACGGCTGACTCCAGGGTATAAGGTTGAGGCATCTGTCTCCTACAAACATTATGAGAGTTCCTGTGATTAGTCTAAATTCCTGCTGGAAGATGGTTAAAAGCAGACAGCAACAGTGCAAGTTTGGAAACCATCCTAACAAGCTTTTAGCCTTTAAACTACAAACAAATGAGTCTGGGAGAATTATCAAGTTTATCTCCTCACAAGAACAAAGTCACAAATAAAGCAAAAGTCACTTCATTGCTATAACGACATTAAAGGAATTCAACTCAGTAAACACAAAATTGCCCTGTATGCAGATGATGTATTACTGTTCAGTTTCATTGTTTCTCAGGGGAAACAATAACAGCTTCGTCTCAGAATAAAATAGAAAGGGTTTTGCATATGTGAACAGTACATACATGGTTTGACTAAACAATCACAACCCTCTTTTCCTGAGCTTCATCAGCGGTTTAAGTTTGCTCAGTTGTCACGGAGACAAATCTGTTAACATGTGAGCTCAGTAGCCCCAAAGCACTTTTAGGACTTCTCATCCGTGTTGGCTTCAAAGTTAAGCATGAAAGTTTATTCTTGATTTTGGAAATTGTTTGGCAATGTTTTTCAGTCTGTGTAGTTGAAAGAAAAGTTCCAAAAAAGCTAGTAAGTGTACCTTGACTTTGGATTGTTTTATCAAACTATTATTTTCAAGGTCAAGAAGGACCTTTCATGCTTAATACATATACATGCACATAGAAATGTCTCATTTTTAGCCCCAAACCCAACTTATTACCAGTTTAGAAAATAACTTAACAGCTCCTATGGCCACTAATATTATTGTTGTCACTAAATTTGGGCCACTGGAAGGATGCCAGGCCACAGTGCAATGCCCCCTGCGTACTAGGTCTGCTGCTACACAGCAGGTTTAATGTTATGTTGTTATGCACAAGACTAATATCTTCTTTTGTCTTGTCACTTCTTCTTCCACTCAGACACCAACCTGTCATAAATTCATCCTTTTCAACCGATGGAGCGCCTTCTCACCAACATCAGCTCCCCCTCCACCACTGAGCCCCTCCTGCCCCTCCTGAACCCTGACCCAACTAACTGCAGCGCCTGGGACCAGCAGTGGGGGGCACCATACCTGCATAGGTTAGCCCACCTGGATGTGCAGCTGTACCAAGACTTCTATGCTGTGTGGGTCTCTCTCATGGTAAGACAAGATACTGTACCAGAGAAGGGATCATGTTAGTCTGCTTTTCCACCCAAATAAAGCTTGATTTATTGATTATTATCTCTGTTAAAGATAAAAATGTATTATAAAACCTGTTATTTAAAAGATTTGTTGCAGTAAGCTAGATTTTTGTCAAAATACAAAAGTTAAGTAATTCCTAAAAATGTTCTAATAAATACCATAGTATTGTTTTTAATCAATATATCTATTTTCTAAACTTCCTGTTCAGGGCTGTGAAGAGCCAATATTCAAACATGAATTGGAGTAAAGGCAGAACTATCTGATTCAAGAGAAAAATAGACATATATTATATATATAGTTTTTTACAGCCATCCTGTTAGTGCTCTCCACACAGGCTGGAAAAATGTGTGTGGTAAAGTGAAGGACTAAAAATCCCCCCAAACTGCTCTTGAGTAAGGCACTGAGCCCTGAAATCCTCAGCTTGACTCTCCAACCAAAGTGAAACATCCACAGTTGCTGTGTATTTCGAGCACTGACGCTCCCTTCCTCCCTGCTGCAGGTGTGTAACTGTCTGATGCTGGTGGTCGGTGTGATCCTCAACAGTCTGGCTCTCTACGTCTTCTGCGGGGCCTCCACCCACTCCTCAGCCTCTGTGGTTTACACCATAAACCTCGCTGTAGCTGACCTGCTGGTGGCGCTGTCGTTGCCCGCTCGCATTGCTCTGTACCACAGCGGAGGGAACTGTGTGGCCTGCTCCTACGTTCACACCTTCAGCTACTTCGTCAACATGTACTGTAGTATACTGTTTCTGACCAGGTGGGTGGGTCACTCCTTCATTCAACAATTTAAAATGAATGAACACTGTCAGCATGCACAGCAAAAACCTTTTGTGCCTCTTCTTTTCTCTGTGACTCCCCTTGCTCTCAGTATCTGTATAGATCGGTACCTCGCTGTCGTCCATGCGTCCAGCACTCTCCATCGATGCAGGACCACGGGAACAGCCAGGTGTGTCAGCGCCGCAGTTTGGTTCATTGCAGTTGTGGTCACCTATTCTTTCCAGGTGAAGACACACGCACTACAAACACAACACAAACAGATAGATTGATATTCACACTGTGGATTAAACAGAATAAAACCCCCAAAAAAGTCTCCTTAAATAAAGGATTGAATCTAAGGAGTAATAAAATAACAGGTGGACTTCTTCCACCGTCTGTTCCTCCATCCCCCCTTTTCTCTAAAATAGGATTTCTGTTGTTTAAGCCTTGTATGCTCCCCTCTTGTCTTAGTCTTTTCTTCCATCCCCTTTTGCCATGCGGACCACTTTTGTGCTGACTATTTTCTCTGATGAAGACATGCTGTCTGTAGTTGCTGCACCTTATTAAAGGCTAATGTGGGCAGAGGTTCCCTTACTATGTTACTAACGTTTTCTTTTTCTGATCTCCTCACCCATCTCATTTCTCCTCTACTCTCAAATCTCATCTCACCTTTAAATGATCTTCTTTTTCTTTTCTTTTCGAAATTACACTTACACAAATGACTGTACAAACTTTGTGCTGGATGTGCTTCTTAAAGTGGAAATCTCTTGTTGCTTATGGTTTATTGTTTGTTTCTTTTTATTGTTTTTATGGTCTTATTTTTAAAAGTTGTAATATTGTAAAGCACTTTGTGACCCTGCTCTGTGAAAGGTGCTATACTAAATAAACTTTACTCACTTACTTGATGTGTTGGGATCTCTCCCCTGCTCTATACAGACCACAGCGTTGGAGTTCAGCTCCTCCTGTGGGCTCCTCCCTGCCCTCTTCTACCTCACCATCCTGGAGTTCCTCCTCCCACTGCTGGCCGTGGTGGGCTTCACTCTGCGCGTCGCCTGTTTTCTCTCCTCCAGCCACGGCCTGATGCCCCAGCAGAGCAGGGCGAGGAGGGCACGTGCTGTCAGACTGCTGGCCACCGTCCTGGTGGTCTTCACTATCTGCTTCACACCATTCCACATCCGGCAGGTGCTGGTTTACTTCCGGGTTAAAGTCGGAAAGGAGGGGCTAGGGCAGGAGGCGGGGCATGTACTTGCCTATCACATCACAGTTACTCTGAGCAGCCTGAACAGCTGCCTGGATCCAGTGGTTTACTGCTTTGTGACGGACAGCTTCAAGAGAGTGTGGAGGACGAGGAGGAGGGCGGCAAGGGAGGGGGACGGGGAGGCGGGGCACACAAGTTGTGGAGAAGCGGAGAGGAATTCAGTGAATAAATATCCAGGTACGGCACTGGCAATAGCTCACAGCATGGCCACACTCACCTTCACCAGCACTCCCCTCTCTGCAGCCAACATGGAACAATCCACTCAAAGACAGGTGACCCCCTCGAACTACCTGTGAATGGACCAGTCCAGAGAGACACCTGGAGAGAAAGACTCACTGAGAGCGATGGATAAACACATGCAGAGAAAAATTCAGAGGCTGGAAAAGAACAACAAAAAAAAAAGAACACAGAAAGATGTCAAAAAACAGAAATGACAATAAACATGTAAATTTCTCTTTACGATGAACAAAACAAACCACTTTTAAGGATAAACAACACTTCAGTGGCTGCCTCCCGCCATCCATCCTCATTCCTTTATCGCTTGTCTTTTCGTCCCCCTGACCTTGCTTGGATGTCGTTCTGAGTGAAGGGATGCTTTTGCTGTGAAACCGATGAGCTTGTCTTGTCGGAGAGACCGCATGCCTTGTTAAATTGTGATCTTGAGAACAGAAAGAATATTGAAAGATCTTGAATTACACAGTAGTTCAGTCTACCAGCTCATGTGGAGTGAATTATTATAAAACAATATGTCCAGAGTTAATATTTGCTGTCGAATGCAATCCAGTACAACAGCTTGGCCATAGAGTCTAAATTTACAAGAATAATAATGTTCAGTTTGGACTGACACTGTCAGAGATTTATTAATTTAACTATATGTTTATTATTGAGATGGTAGTTTGCAGTGGTGTTGAATTTGTGTGCATTATATTGACAAGTGTTTCTAATGTTGTGCTGACTCCATTTATATATATGAATAATGCAGTCCAGTTCAACACCACTGCAACCTACAACCTTAATAAGAAACATGTAGTTGAATTAACACCTCTTGTAAAGTTTGTGATATTTTTTCTCTTTTTGAAGTAAAACATTTCTCTTTTTTTTAACATTTAAAACATTTAGGACATATTCACTGTAATTAAAGCTGCATCGTGTAACCATAAAATGCCCCGCCCCCTAAGTTTCCTGTCTGTATCTTCACTGAAGCTGTCCAATAAAGGTGAAAATGCAAAAAACATTTTAAATGGAGGCACTCCATTGTGTGCCGTCTTATTATTTCTCTCTCTATGTTTGACAAGCATTGCTGCGTAAAGCCAAAGTGGAGGCTAAAAAACATTCAGAAAAAATGACGTCAACCACATTAAAATGCAGAGTGACCGAAAGAGTTAGAGAGCAAAACAATGTGGCAACGAGTCTTGAGTCAAACAAGCTAGAAGCAAAGCTCTCTTCAGAAGTATAAACACATGTAACAGTTAGTCTTTCACGTACATAGTGCGGCTCTCTTTAACACCTTTGTTTATCATTTTACAAGTGCCTAAATGGAGGGCTGTCGTCAGCGTCATCGAAGAAAACTTACATCTCTAAACCAGCAGCTTTAAAGGAAAGTTATGAAAAACAAAACCACTGATTGAGATTTAACAAATGTTCTATGTTATTTTACTGACATTTTAGAGCATATGATCATAAAACATCTGGGAGAGATTGTCAGGAACAGGAACATACAGTATATGATGCTTTACTAAGTGCTTAATATAGATATGTGAGTGTTAAAGTTAAAGGGAATTGTGCTCTTTTATTATGTTTCCATTCATGTAAATTTGGAAAAGCAATGAACAGCAAAAAACAACACAAGCTACAGCTTCGCCACCATTGCTTGTTCTTGGCATAGCATTTCTTACTAATTTATTCTTTTTTTCTTTGCGTCTGTGTTTTAACCATTTTCTCTGATTTTTACCTATTTTATGCTTTGTTAAATGTAAATTTCTTTTTTAGTTTAAAACCTGTATGAATAAATGAAATCGTATTCTTTCCAGTAGTACAAGGTGTTTCTGCAGCGGCTGTTGATGAGCTTCAATACCTCTCTTCCCACATTTCTATTTATTAGCAATTGCTTTTAACTATGGGATTCACAGAGACACGCCCTTGCTACTGTTGCATTCAGTGTCACTCAGTATACGATTACAGTTAAACTCTGTATATGTGTAAGCCAGTAAAAATCAGCTTGAATCAGATCTACACAGTCCGTTTGATTTGCTCCACCAGAGGACAGTGTCTCACCACGGCAGCAGAACAGGGTATCATACTGGTGTACTGATTCATAATGAACCGCAACAGTAAATGTAATGAAAACAGACCGTGGTAACAAATCAAATATATACATGATCATAATATGATGCTTTTACTGTTCGGGCACAAAACTGCTGCTCATATCCAGTTGTTTTTTTTTTTAGTTTAGTTTTATTTTACCTTTATTTAACCAGGAGTAAAAGACTCATTGAGATTAAAAATCTCTTTTTCAAGAGTGTCCTGGCCAAGACAGGCAGCCGAACAAATAACATAAAACAAACATAAAACAAGAACAAATGACAGAATTATAAAATATCAAATCATTCTTCAGCATTCAAAACATCTACAGCCAGATGTACCTGTGTCCAAGTCATTTAAAATCACTTTAAATTAAAGTTGATCACAGTTAAATCTGTGTGTGCTGTTGTCTGTTACACTAATGCAGCATGTGACTAACACACTTACTCACACAAAATACTCCTACAACAGGAGGTGGTTATCTCCAAATGATCCCAAACTGCAGTCCACTAGTGTGTACTGGACCCTCTTTGATTAAAAAAAAAAAATCTGACAAACACAAAACAAACATCCTTATTTTGTCTGTGTGAAAGAACTGATATCAGAATAATAATTCTACTTTTGTCAAAACATTTCTAGAGGATTACTATCTATTTTTTATGTTTCAGGACAACCTCCAAATATTTTGGCATAGAAAAAATTTGAAACCTCAAAAGGTGACATTTTCAACCAAAACTTATCCAAATTATTACCTATTGTTACCCTGCGGTAAATATGTGTCAGAAACGTTCACTGTCTAAATGTTTTAGTTCTTACTGATTAAGTGAAATGTCAGTCACAGCAGGAATATGAGTCATTAAATGGAGTGGTATCTCCCTTTAATCCCTCCAGAGGGGCAACAGGTCATTACAGTTGTTCTGGCCCTGTAAGGTTATACATCTGCATAAGTACATCACACACACACAGACACACACACACACACACACACACACACACACACACACACCTACCATCAGATGGTCCTGCGGTCACATGATGATTCTGGCTAAGACACACACACGCAGCAGTTTCAGGTTCCTTCTCTGGTTTCTCTGTATGGAAAGAGGGAAGGGCTGTGACCCTGCGAGTGAGAGAGGAATCTGATCTTCCTCTCTTCTCTCAGCGGTGGGAAACCAGTCCGTTGCTTTGAAGATGCTGAGTTAAGATGTTTTGCCCTTAAAAAAAACCAAAAAAAAAAACCAAGTTGAAGTAGTCCTGAAACTGCAGACCAGCAGTCTCATGGATGACGACATGTAACACTGAAACTCTCCATAGATATGAAAGTAAAGAGTTTAAACGACATGTAAACGTAAGCTGCAGTACTCACAGCAGACTATTTAATTTATTTTTAATGAAGACCATATGAGGTCGAAACCAGTCAGTTTTAAACCATTATGCATAACTAAATTAATATAACTTTTCTCCTTGCTCTGCTTAAGAGTGCCTGAAGGTGCTTTCTTTTCTGTTACCAATATACTGTATTATAGCAACTTAGGTCATTTAAATGAATAATTCCTGAATTCATGCAATACACTGAGTGAAATTGACGTACTGTGATCATTTTTGGAGACATTCCCTGTTACAAGCTGCTGGTTTATCATTCAGATTTCTAGGTAAAATGTCTTAATTAACCTAAATCCTCTTTAATCCATTTAAAGAAATCTTGTAGAGCGCTAACAATCAAATAATCTATCTGAAGATATTGTATACCTGTCAGAAATGTTATCGAATCCACAGTTTTTCAGGTAACATCTTTCATCTGTATAAACACATTTGTCCAATATTTTGTGAGATCAACTTAAATGTTTTTTGGACAAAACTGTGTATTTAAATGTGTTTTCTTGATATGGTAGCCTCCCTAGATTGTGTTCTAAATTACATGTGTCTGATCTAATTTTGAGGTTTATTTACTGCAAACGTTAAGAAGTCAGACTTGTGTGTGATGCGATTATAATTTAGTTTCACTACATAATAATGTATGTGGAGCTTCTAATCACACAATTTGAATTTCCCATACCATACCTGTGTTTTGTTCTGCTGCTCACCTTCCACTTGACCTTTGATTAAAATAATGAAAGGAGTCATTGTTGGTTTACTTCTGAACAGATTTTAAAGGTGCGTTCCATACAGTGTTCATCGGAGTCCTACATATGAAGGCTCAAGCTTATTTACAGAACATAGAGATATATACAGTCTTTATATAGAAAACAAAACTACTAACAAAAATAATCATCTTTTTTATAGCAGCAAAAAAGAAGAAACTAAAAGAGAAATATGTATATTTACATCTGGGTTTTTTTTCAAATAACAAGGCATATTATATATGGTACACTGCACATACTTGCTTTCCCATTCTTTAAGTATTCTTCTTGATTTAATCTCTGTGAAGATCAAAGTATATAGGCATTTCTCTCCTCAGTCATTAACACAGTTTACTAGAGGCAGAACCACACACACACCGAGTCTGGCCAGGTTGGACTAACTGCATGGCCGCCACACTGCTGCCACTGACACCTGCTGGCTGGAAACATGAAACAGCATCACCACATCAACACATTCATTCAATGATCAGGACGGTGGAGCCAACATGGCTGCCACTGAAAAAAGTGCAAAGGCCAAACTCTCATTGTGTGGCTCTGCCTAAAAATTCAAACGGATACAAAAAAAAAAAAAAAGACATTTTCTAGTTGAGTTAAAACACCAGAACAATAAAGACTCGTAAATAACCTCCGGTATTGCAGCCATTGATTCCAGAGTTAAGTGTAAACCAGGTGATTGCAAAGAACAGAGAACATGAACTTAAAAACAAACACTGAGATGACATTTTAAACACACACCTGCCTTTGCTTTACACACACACACACACACACACAAAATCCAGTCTGCTTCTGTAACATCTCACATAACAGCAAATAGAACAGCTTTAATGTATTCTTTTAGAAACTATGTGAAAAGTGTCTTTTATAGACAAGAAAGCTAAAAAAAAATAAATATCCACATCCACAGTTATGTTTTTCCTTCCTTTTGCAACACACTTCTCCGTATTTAGTTGTTTTTTTTTTAACTTATTATGTGCAAGTTCTGTGCAATGTCAGACCCCCCCCCCCACACACACACACACACAAACACCCCATCCCCCCTGGCTTGTCAAACATCAAAACAAAAATGATTTCGGTTGAAATCACTTCACATTCATTGACTTTTAAAAACATTTAAGTCACAAGATGGAATCAAAGGTAAGAACTCAATCTCCCAGCAGGCCGAGCTGCTGTCTGAACATTCCAGAGTCTGTGGAACAAAAGGCTTGGGACATTAAGAACAAAAAAAAACCCCCCAAAAAATCAAAGGCTTCCCACTGCATTGGAACAGAAACACTCAAGTTGCACTTCAAGTATTCACGGCCTGGAGTTTCTCACCTGCACTTTTAACAAGGTGTGTCGCTCGGGACGACACACATCCCGTCTTTTAACACCTTCCATCCGAATGTATTAATCCACATGTTGAAAAGCAACGAGATGTGTGCTGTCAGAAACTTTACTTGTAAATGTGCAAACATTTTTGAAAAAGTCACATGCTTGTTAAGAGTGTACTGACCCAGACCAAGCACAATGCTTCAGCTTAGAGTACGTGTTGTTTTTTTAACACATTTAAGTTCAAACAAAAAGACACAAACATCCAGGCATGCATTAGAAAATACATCCCTGACCTATTAGGACAATAAAGAAAAGAGCTTGAGTGATTTGTACAGAGTCATACTTTGGTGTTCCACACATGCATATTGCTGTTGTCGCATGCAAACCTCCTAAACCCAAAGTTGTTTTTTTTAAGCTTCATGTTTGCGTGTCCATTTTTTAAATCCAGAATATTTTATTGCCTTAGTGGTTACAGAAGCCATTCAAAAACACTGGCATCTGAACCTCCTTGTCTTTTGTCATTGTCCCCATCCCTGCTTTTTTTTGTCCTAGCGCCACAGCCAGAGCAGGGTCAACCCAGGAAGGAAAATACTGTCTCTCTACTCTGCTTTGGGACTGACTGAATGTACCTGAAATTATGGAAGGAATCTATTTTGTGAAAAACAGGGTTAAATTCTGCACCAACGCCAATCCAAGTGAAAAAAATAACAACCACATCATCAGTGAGTGAACTCTCTGCTCTAAAAGCAAAAAAAAAAAAAAAAAAAATTTTTTTAAATATGCTTTAGTAAACACTAAAATAAAATGTTCTTTCATTAGTAAATGAACTCACCGCAATTTAACATTTTGATTCCTTTCAGTTTGCATGTTTCAGCTGATTGAGCTGTTAGGAAAACTAACCAAAATCCACAGCCTTTCACCCTGACAGATGCAGTTTTCAGAAAGGATTTCACCACCACAAAACTGCTCTGCCTACACAACCCGCACACAGTCCTCTCCCCCAGCTGATTAACAGAGGCCGTTGTTGCAACAAAAGTCTGATTTGTCAGAAGACAAACAACGCAATAAAATCTTCAATCTTACATTTTGTCTTTCTAACTACGGTACGGTAAATATTTTTTTTACACTTTCCAAACATTCCAAAGATTAAGATCATCTAACCGTATCAGTCTACACTCAACATCAATCAGTATTAGTAAGAGTTTAGTTTTAATGTATACGACTTGCATGTATTCCATCTGTGTTTTTAATAAAATATTTTTGTGATTAGCCTATTAGTCTCATTACTGTGTATGAATGTTAACAGGGTAAAAGCAAAGCTAAACTCAACAGTTTAACTTTCTCATCCACCATCACGCTGCTTCTGCCTTCAGCAGATGCAGCCATTTTGCAAAAGCCATTTTGTTAAATTGGACTTAGGGATGCAAAATGGTGCATCAGAAGCATGTCTTTCAACACTTGAGCAAGCTTGTCAATTATTCTTGATATTTTGCAGTTTTTCAGGAGGCAAAGTTAGATTTTGTTAAGTTGAGTATCAGTAAAGTTGTAGTTTTCATTTTACTCAATGATATTTTTGGGTCTGCAGGGACTCAAAAAAATGTAAAATGTGCCTCTATTGTCTTATTTTGGATCAAGTTAAGACATGCTTTTCCAAATTTGTAACAATTAAAATGTTGTTGAAGTTATTACATTTAAAAGAATAGTTTGACATTTTGGGAAATACGCTTACTTGCATTCTTGCTGAGACTTAAATGAGAAGATTGATACAACTCATGTCTGTATGCTAAATATGAAGCTAGACCCACAAGGTGTTTAGCTTAGCTTAGCATAAAGACAAATAAAGGTAACAAAATCAGCCTACCAGCACCTCTTTTTTTGTGCAGATAAAAGAAATGAAATACAGTGTGTTCATTAGTGAGCTCTAGAGGTGCTGGTAGGTGGATTTTGTTACCTTTCAACAGAGCCAGTTAGCGGTTTCCCCGTTTCCAGTCTATATGCTAAGCTAAGCTAACCGTCTCCTGGCAATAGCTTCATATTTAGCAGACAGACATGAGAAAGGTTTCAATCTTCCCATATAACTCTCAGCAACAAAGTGCATTTCCCAAAACAATTTTTTTAAAGTGAAAACATTTCTCGAGTCCTCCTTTAATCCCGCTTCTAAATCCCTCTCTCCTCTTCTAAACATCCATTCAGCCAATAACACACAGATGTAATGAGCATCTAAAATGATTTGCTTCTCTCTACTGATTATATTTGGCCCAGTACAGTGGAAGCAAGACACCTAAACCAGGAGCACACATCCTCCATCAAGGCTCAAGTAAGAAGCCTAAACCTGTCAACAATCAAAGGATTCATTTTGCCTCTCTTACATTATATAGTCCCTGGAAACATGTTGTTTACTATACATGTTTCATCTCTCAATATATCAGGGATCCATTATAAAATTGTGTCTCACACCTGTCCTGCAAACAACACTTTTCTAACTGAATGCTATTTAACACTATTTCAACAATGGCTCAGCTAATGTGCAGTTAGTGACAGACATTGTGCTAACAGCATTTTCTAAAAAGAAAAAAAAATACACAAGAAAGCAGAGAGAAAGAGAACAACTCCACATCTCTCCTCTGTTCTCCCCTGCTGTTTGGTTTGTCTCTTTCTCTGCTCCTCTAACATGCAGCATGTAGGTTAGTTTGATTATTAAAAACAAACAGAAGCATCATTCTGGGCCCTCAATAAATCATGAATATAATATTTGGGATTTTAATGCCCTGTATACTGTGCATATTGCATCTATGCTCTTTCTTTCCTGGAATTTCACTCAATAAAAATCTGTATTTTTAACTCTCAATATATGGGCAACTTAATGCTCATGCTCTTAAATATTGGCAACTTTGCCCTGGAGTGAAGGCTAAATTAAAGACTATCCTGCCATGTGGAGGAGGGCAAAATAAAACCACACTCGCAATCAGTTTGGGGACTCAAGATCAATAATTTCCCCCAGGAACCAGACTTCGGGCTTTTAGTTTCAGAAATGCCACTTCCAAAAAGTCTATAGTCTTAAAGCTACTGTCGCAGAGTGCTGTAAAAGTCCTGCAAAGCTGAGTGTGTTGTTGGGTTTATTTTGGTGAACACGATGCCTCCGCTGGAGACGCCAAGTCAGCAGACACACACACTCTCGTCCATCAGCTTCCGCGTCACGGACCACAGATTCGATCAAGTCAATTCCACAGCAAGGAAGAACAATTTTCAGCATTCTTGAATGATTGCAGCTTCGAGGACTAATGTTCATCAACAGAGTTCATTATGTCAGGTGTTTGTCAGTTGTGTGTCAAGCGATTGTGTTGACCCCAGAAGAAGAGGTGTGTGTGCATGTGAGGGTTTGTATGTATGTATGTATGTACGTGAGTGAGTCCCCTGAAGTTTCCTGTCCAGGCGGTTGCTCAGTAGCACCTCCTAGAGGCCCTGAGAGACAGACACAACCTCTCCTTAAAACCATGACCAATGAATAACTGATTTCTGGACGACCCTGATGGATCACTCAAATGTCTGTGAGGGCTAAGTGGAAGGAATTTCGGTGAAGGCTGAAACAGCACTGGGACCAGAATGCTTTTTTTTGTAGGTTAAGTTGGTTTGGTGTAACACTGGTCCCACGGCAGATTGAGTTGTTTTCTTCAGCAAATCAAGATACGCCAAATCAGAATTAGTCTGTCAAAGCAAGAACAGACACCAAGAGTGGACCAAACGCATGCCAACCGCCCCCCTGTCTCTCCTTTGTGTCTGTAAACTCCAGCACGATGAGGACGGTGGCACATCCTAAAGTCTTTCCATCTGCGATAATTTCTAAAGGGAATTTAGTTGTTTCTGAAGCAATATGTCGACTTAACCAGCCAATCACAGAGCAGACTCGTTCTCCGTGTGACAGGAAGTGGTGGTGGTAGTGGCCTTGCCCTTCTTGTTGAGTTTCAGGAAGCTGGGTTTCTCTATCGCCACGGTGACAGCCACTTCGTTGCTGTTGGGATTTTCTACCGTTGTCAAGGCCCGTTTCTCCGAAGCTTTGGCTGAGTCCCCCTCCCTGTCAATCGTAAGTAAAATCACAATTGTTAGGACTGCATTTTGGGCTTAAATGCTTTCTTGCCAAGAGCTAGAGGCCGGTTAGCTAAATTTAGAATAAAGACTAGAAACAGTGACAACAACTGAGCTTTAGAGCTGCTGTCAGGTGGATTTTGTTACCTTTGGACAGCCAGGCTAGCTGGTTTCCCGTTTCCAGTCTTTATGCTAAGCTAAGCTAACCAGCTGCTGTCTGTAGCTTAATATTTACCATACAGACATGAGAGTGGTATCAGGCTTCTCATCTAACGCTTAGCAAGAAACCAAATACGTGTATTTCCTAAAATGTCGAACTATTCTTTCAATGACAGCAAATGACCAGAAGACCAGGTGGTTTTCTCACCGGTTGTGTGGCGGGTAAATGACCAGGAAACAGGCGGTGAAGAACCCGAGGAGGGAGCCCCCAGAGGCCACCATGGGAATGACACGGACACTGCCAACAGCTTCCACCACAGCACCCAGAGCTGAGGCCACCAAGATCTGACTGATGTACACCTGCAAAATTACACATGATTATATAACAACACAGTCTTTTTAGCGTACTTTAGCATAAATATAAGACTATGCCACAAAGATTTCATTAAGACAATATGAACACTCACCTGGCAGGATAAGATTGCACAGTCGATGCCAAAGCCTCTCCGGGAGTTACCAGGACTGTGGTGGACGTACTGCAGGAGGCAGAGTAAGTTACAATTAATGAATGCCACTGAAAGCTACATATTAAAAAAATAGTATTTAAGATACAGTAATACAGTATGTTGCAACAGGAAGAGATAATTTCTCTTAAGTGTAGCTCATCCCGCACGTTTTTAACTGACATCTCTATCAGGGACAGTACACATTAATTAACATCCTAGTGATATAAAATGTGCCAGACTGAATACGTCTGTACCTCTTTCATTTCGTGATACTGTCCCAGTAGAGCATAAGGACAGTAGGAGATACTCATGGAGATGATGCCCATGCTGCTGATCATCACCATGGCAACGTACACGTTAGGGAAGATTGCCATGACAGCGGTTCCTATGGAAGGAAAAAGAGAAAAATTCCAGAGTTACTTATTAGCAGCTCACACTTATTTCGTTCTATTCTATTACTGTAATGTGGTTCATACCGATGGAAAATCCAAGCGTTCCCAGGATGTAGATGACCTTAATGCTCAAGTCAAAGTTGTCGAGGTACTTCTGAAGGATAGCTGGAGAAGGTAGATTAGTTGATTGGTTAGTCCAGAGTTAGTTAGCAACCCAATGTGGAGGTGTGTATGCATGTGACACTGCATTCCCGTGATGTGTGTGTTACCTGAGCATGTAGCAGCAGTCATGGCATATATGACCAGTCCCCAACATCCCATCTGAACTCCTCTGTGATAATCGGCCAATAAAGTAGAATTAGCAGGAGCCTGAGAGAGCGAGAAAAACAGGCTTAGTTTTTAACTGAGCTGTGGATTAACTAAGACAGAGTTTAGTTCAGGGTTTGACCTTCTGTAGACAGCTTGACATGACGTATAAGAATATCAGAATAAGAGACAAAATCAAAAAGAAAAGGGCATATATTACAAAAAGAGACAAAAGTGCAATCCTGCAAGCAAACATCAAGTGGTAACTGTTTTTTAACAAATACTCAAACCAATCGTTTTGTTTTTTCTGGGTTATGATTTATTTGTTTACGTTCGTGTTCTCAATTTTGGAGTGATTTTCCATTACTTTAGATAATATGGATTATGTAATGCATCAGAGACCATGTTTTAAGGTCAAATAATAATCTCACTGTGTTTTGTATTGTTCTTCTCTTTCTGAAATTTCAATCGGTTTGGACAAGCCATCATGCAATTAAAGTAATTGAACTTGTAGGGATTGAGTGTAGGGATATCTATATATCCGTCTGTGTGTGGTTAGCTGCTGATTCTCGTACGGTAGGATCTCCATGGTAGATGACTTGTCCCATGAAGTCAGTGAAGAAGACAGCCTCAGCAATGATGGAGAACCAGGTGAGCAGGTGACAGGCGCACAGTCGCAGCAGCTCCGGAGGCATCTTCAGCATGGAGAGCCACAGCAGCCGCACGGTGGTCTCGACCTAAAAAGAGGAGATGAGATCAGATGATGTCCTACCAAAAAGAGACACTTAACATATTGGAAAGAAACCTTGAAAATGTATTACATGAGCATTTGACAAGTAAATCCCTCCTTGCACTCCTCACCTCTCCCTCTTCGCTCTCTGTATCTCCGCTGGAAGAGGTGGTGTTTCCGCTGCGGTGTCTGTTTCTCTGTCTGCCACTCCTCCTGTGTCTGGCCTCCACCTCATACAGGTCGTTCATGCTGCGAGATGGCTTGATGAGAAAAGCGGCGTTGGCCCGGCGGTAGCGGTAGCGGTGGCTCCCTACCCGACCGTAGTAGGAGAAGGTGCAGGACGGCTGGCGGTAGAAGATGTGACGGTGACGTGACTGCCGCATGGGGGCTCCAGTACTGGCAGCTGGAATAAGAGACAGATAACGAATTCATATTCAATAGATTGTTTATTATTCCTCTTTACAGATTCAGAAACCATAAACCATTCTTATTGTACATCTTGTCCACCTGGCACACTGGTATGGGGTTACCCAAAAGTACACTCCTTTTGGCAGGAAATTGCACAGATTGTGTCCAACTTGACAAACTAAAACTTTCAGATGGCTCCAGCCCTTCATCTCCTTAATGACTCCTCAGAGATGATGCTCCCAGAAAAAGTGAATAGGACATGCCTGGCTGGTGTGTAGGCGGCCAAGAAGCTTATCGCTCAACATTGGATATCACCACAAACTTTGACACTGAAACACCAACTCAGCTGTCTACTGGACGTCATGTTTCATGATCAGGATAAATGCAGCTACTTCTACCCCTGTTGGTTCATGAGAAGATGGAATAATGGCTGTAAAAGACTTCTTACTTATAAATAACCATTTTCTTTAATTACTCTTTACATCCATCACTAAAAAAAATTACAGTTTTTAAGAATTTGACATGAAAATACCAACCTTTGACCATTCCAGCACGATGTGCCTGTCCTTTAGAGCTAAGCCTGTTAGTGTTAACTCCATCAGCATTAGTTACACTGGCTAACAGCCGCCCATTCAGCGTCCGCTGCTCATTGAGCTGGTTGTTCAGCAACGCCTCCTGACCGTCGTCATTTTCCATTTCCTGTAAGAAAGCCGAGAGGCGGGAAATCTTGGGGGCAGGAGCGTGCGTTTGGTGGTTGTTGGCTTGGAGGCGGAGCAGGTCCTGACTTCCTGAGCTGCTGCTGCGTCTGATGTTGCCGAATCGGGGGGGCGGAGTGCTGCGATTGGAGTTGAAGAAGGAACTAGTCGCAGGAGGCGAGCCGTGAAAGGGTGAGAGGCGGTCGGCGAAGATGGAGGGCTCTAAGTGGCACAGGAACAACGCATCATGGTCCAGGTGGTCGAGAGTGGCGTCTGCCATGGCGAGAACACTGTCACTTTTACCTGAAGACAGACGAAGAGAGGGACGGATTCAGAAAAAATGAAAAACATGTAGATGGGATGAAAAGGGGTGAAAAGGTGAGCTAGAGTGATGGGTGGTAAAAACCTGCAGACCTGTAAGTCTCTGTATGACACATGGTTGAGAACCATTGACCTAGATCGTCCATAATACTGCAAATATTGCCTCTTTTCAGGAAGGGACAGATAAGACTCCTATGTTTTTGTCTGATTAGGTAATTAATTATCAAAATTACCTCAAACTATCTATTGTAAGTGGCAGCTGTGATAAAAGCTAGCTGAAATCTCTAAATAACGAGGAAGAGGAGCTTCATGACTTCCTTTCCTATCACTTTAAGCCTTGGAAACACAGGACCACCAGATATTCTCATCCCACATCTGATTATCTTTTCGAAATTTGTTTGGATTTGAAGGGAAAATCATGTAATTCATATTCAGCAAAAGAGGCAAGAGTCTGTGAACTTACTTCTCACAAGCTCCACCTCTAGGAAGTCCACGTCCATATCCCCACACTCTGAGTGGTCGTCTCCATAGGGGTCATACAGCTCGTAGTTGTCCATCGTTTCATTCTCTCCAATTAATTCCAGCTTGGGGGCGAGAAGTCCATTCCTGCCGTTGGCCGATGGTTGCGGGTTGGTGCGATCTGGACTCTCCTGGTGAGAGGACATTGAGTTTTGTCACGTCATGGAAAAAAGTCTTGGGGTTTTTATGACTAAAATAAAATTTTTCAGTTGTACCTGTACCTGGACCAGTCTGTCATGTTGGGGCGAGTACTGTTGCTCCTCGATGCTGAAGAGATGCAACACCACAGAGATAGAGAAGAGGATGGCAGCGAAGAAGAACAGGATCTGCTCCTGGGACTTGAAGGCCGCTCCGAGGAAGGTGTGTGTCCAGTCTAAACCCCCGAGAGCGTAGCCGACCGCACCACCAAGACCTGCACACATGGACAAACGGACAAGTTTACAAAAGAGACATAAGCACAAAATGATTGTGTCTGATCTCATTAGTGCCAGTTTATGTCAAATTTGTGCCCATTCAACTCAGTGAAGTCGTTATTGGCAGGACCACAAAGTTTATTTCTGTGCATTAAACCTACCTTTGCCATATTAAAATCCCGGGAAAGTTTTTTGTGTGTGTGTGTGTGTGTGTGTGTGTGTGTGTGTGTGTGTGTGTGTGTCAGATGTCAACGGCACCTGCTGAGGCGGCGTGGATGTTGAGCGCCATGTCTTGTTCCTCTGTGTCTGCCACGTCTAGCAGATACGCTCTGATTGGTCCCTCCGTCGCGTCCGCACAAAAGTCCAATACCACCACCCCCAGCACAGTGAGGACAATTCCTATTGGTTGTTTCCCCTTCTCGTCGCCCATGGACAGACCTAAGGGAGAGAAAGACGTGAACGGACAAATTATAAAATGTGTGTTTACAACGAACAAACCAACAGTGAAAGCTGTTTGATTGTTAAACAGATAATAGAAAGATGTGGATAAAATAAGGCAGACCACATGTGATAGATGGATATTATTATATGTTATATTGTATATATAACAGACGTGATAGATAGTAAGTATAGGAATTGTTCATGTTTAGTTTTTAAAGGGTCAATTCACCCAAATTACAAAATAAATGCATATTTCCGACTAAACATGTCTAGTGTAGATCGTTTTTTATTAATTTGTCCAGATTTGAAGATATCTGTTTCTATATATTTTAATATGTGTGAATCAGTCCTTTAAATGGTCTTAGGACCAAATTAAATCATTTCTAATGTATGCAAGGTTTGATGTGTGTTTGACGCAATGATGGTAAAAAAAAAAAAAAAAAGGCCAATAAAGATCAACAGAAAGTCATAACAAAAGCACATGTACAAAAAGAAATCACAAATGTAAATCTTAATTTTACATATTATCATTAAAATAGGAAATAGAATCCACACACAAACATCTGGAGTTGGTACGCTGATGTAACGGTGGTCAGAGCTGCACAAGTGATCAATAGCTGATTAGGGAGTTACAACAGCTGCACAACACAAAGACAAAGACATACAAACAAATGGGTCACTGCACATTTCCCACAATGCTTTGCATGATGTGCGTGACCTTTTGTGACCCCTCGAGGTGCTGAGTGTGCATTTGTGTCTGAGGGCCTGAGAGTGAGAAACTGCATGAATGTATGGAAACGACACATGACATGGGAAGGCTTTAGTAAGTGTGTGTGTGTGTGTGTGTGTGTGTGTGTGTGTGTGTGTGTGTGTGTGTGTGCGTGAGAGAGAGAGAGAGATCACAGGCAGTGTGACGCAGCATGACTTTACAAACTGAAATCCATTAATGTCAGGGAAACAAACGTTCATAGAAAGTACAGCAGAGTCTGTACTTGTGGGGGGGAGACAATGGAGCGGCACTACTCACTAGCCAGGCAGACAGACAGGAAGTGAATTGTGATTGGTGCAAAGAGGGAAGCAAACAGGAAGCATTTCCATGTGAACTGCCTGCTCCTGTGTTCCCATGTCAACACACACACTCACACTCACACACAGGTTACTACAGATTTTCCCATGTCACCGTGTGTTGTTCAGACACATTCACAACCATGGAAACGTAAACTTTCTGTCTCTTATTCTCTCATTTCTACAGGTCACTGGTCTTTTCCCATGTCAACCCTGTCACTGCCAAGGTGCTCTCTCTCTCTCTCTCTCTCTCTCTCTCTCTCTCTCTCACACACACACACTCACACACACACACACACACACACACACTCTCCCTGGTGCCCTAAAACGACCTGAGTGCCAACCTCTCTGCAGAAGAATGGAGGTAGAACAGAATAGAACTGAATATAATCTGCTGACAGAAAACGGTTCACACAGCTCTCGTTCTTGTTATATATACACTGTACCTCCTTTGACAATTCATTTTACTTTGTTCTATTTAGAGACATTTAAAAAGGCCAAGTCGGCTATTGTTGTACTGTATATGAATATGGAGCATGTACACTCTATTATATTATGTGGGCAACAGCTGGAACTCAGAAGAAATGCACCAATAATGGGATTTCAACTCCGATGATGATTGTTGCAATACTAAAACATTTAGATTGACCAGCTTTTCAAACGTGAGGTGTTGTTTCTTTTCTCTCTTTTACATCATTGCTAACTGAATAGTTTTGGACTGTTGGTCGGAGGTAATCATTAGCTGCAGCTACATTGTGTTGAAATTAATGTAACTGAATAATGGCCACTCTGACCAATATGACCAGTTTAAAAGGCCTGGCACTAATCTGTTTCCCATCCTCTCTGTTGAGTCATGGTGAGTTTAATCTTTAAAGGAGAACTTATTTTACACGTCAGTCAAGTCTGTCATCAGGTACTGCATAAAATAGTCAACAGTGTCATCAGTGTCTTCTTTTAAGTCTCTTCTGAAAATGTACTTTCATCAGAAAGCATATCCTGATTTTATCTGACTTTTTTTCCTCCCTTTATTTATTTTAGGATTCACTTTGTTATTTTGGTACCTATTTTATATTAATTTTTTTATATATGAAGCACTTGTGTACCTGTTTTGATAAGTGCTCTATACATAAGGTTTATTTTTATTATTATTATTAAAGCAACTGTGATAAAGTGCAGCTGGGATTTACCACTTTGCAGTACAGTAAAAATCCAGAGAAGAAGCATCAATTAACAGTTATCTAAAAAAATAAATAAATAAAGACATGAAGGGATATCTTTTTTTAGACCCAGTTAAGTGAAAAACTGCAAATTAAATAACACCTTTATTCTCTCTCCCTCCCTAACACACATACTTTAATACTTTTATTTAAGTTCACATTGGAACACAGAATATAAATACTGAATAACACACACTCACCTATCAGCGATCCATTCAGAAACAGTGCCACTCCTATCAGTGTTCCTATACAGAGAGCTAGGATGAACGGCCTCCTCCTGCCCCATCGCAGAGTGCAGCGGTCGCTGGCCGAGCCGATCAGAGGAGTGAACATGAGGCCAAGGACCGGACTGAGGAACCACGTCAGACTGTAGTACTGCTCTGGAAGACCTGCACACAGACAGACAGATAGACAGACAGCTATGAGTTACATTGAGACAAATGCCGAAAGATAACCAATAAACACCTGAGATTTGACCTTGATTTTTTTTCTGTCATCCAGCAGGGGGTGCAAGTAACATCCTAACTGTAGGAGTGAGAGACATCATTTTTATTTGATTGGTTTTTAATTAAACTGGATATTTTTCAATTTGAATCAGCCTTCAAGACAAAAATAAGGGTATGCATTTGATGTATGCATCAGCAAAACTGCAATCAAGTGACTTTAGTCTACAAGACATGAAAAGCAATTTTATTTATTTTATTTTATTGTTTATTTAATAAGAACAATACACAAAACATTCATGGCGCCAGAAATAGTTAAAAGCTAGTTTCCATTTGTAATCCCTGGGCAGTGATTCGCAGGTTGACGTAGTAAAAGATAACAGTCAGTTGTGGTTAATTAAAATACTGCACTGTGAAAACAAACACAATAAAACACAAATAATTGATGTAATGGCGATGTTAAGAATGACACTTTTAAAGGCAACATTACTTAATTTATATATTCTACTAAAGTCAAACTTCATAATAATCACCCTCTGGCTAAATGAATAGAATTTACTGTGGCAGGTTTACATTTAGACACACTTTTACCAACATTATGTTAATAATATCCTGCTGTTGTGATGTTAATTGGTACTTAATTTATAATATGATAAAACAACATTTTCAGTTAATTACTACATATGACAACAATGTAGTTGCAGTCACAGGTGAAGTATACAGCGACATAAACTGACCGTTGTGTTTGTGTCGTCGCCTCAGTTACCTAACAGTTGACTGGAGGCTGACTTTTTCAACACGGTCTGTTAAAACCCACACAAAGGGTGAAGGGGAGAAAGGCCACGGCAACCGTACGCGACGGGAGGATTTATCTCTGTGCAAACATTCACCCTGGATTATCACACAAAGCACAGCAACATCAACTCCCGTGTGCTGGTTAATTCAGAGAAAATGAACAGGAGTGTGGAGACTCGGCGATCAAATTTCTTGTTCTTTTGTGAGGCACAACAGAAACATCACCACCAGAATAGTGTGATTGTGAGCTCATAAATGGACGAAACAAATATATTTGTGCTGCTTCTTTTGAAAAGTACAAAAGCTTTAAGGTCTTGTTTCTCATTTTCCTGTAATTTCTGACTACTGTTATTTAAATAGACTCATTGAACTCATGAACCTGAAAGCTGGAGTTCATTAAAAGTAACAAAGTTTTCTCTCCTCATGCCAAACCTTTGTTGCCTTTGTTAAGTTTAAAAGAATATCCATTTCCTGAATTAAATGGATCGGACTTGGACTTGACCAGGACTGTTACGTACATGTGCACATATTTTATAATTTTGGGCAATAACTTTCCACTGCTGGAAACCAGGTGAGGATTACAAACACACGCGCTGCATGACAGGGTCTCAAATTAGGATGGGTCAGTGGAAATAACTCAGTATCTTTAGCTAAACAGACACACAGGATGCAGCAACATAATGGAAACACATATTGTACGCGTTTCAGTACACATGCTTTCAATAGCTTTGAATAATATCAGACAACACCTTTCAAACCGATCACACAAACCTGTCACCAACTAAACCGGTTCTTAATTAACTCCTCATAAAAGTGGTGGAGACCGTCCATTTAAATACACACACGCACATTCATGTTAGTTCACCAATCACACATGACCTAAGATCATAACTACAGTAAATGATTGAAAAGATTTTTTTAAAGACAGAAATTGATATGTTTGTTAAATATGCTGAAGAATGAAATTTGAATGAAAGTTTGAATTTTTTCTTTTCAATTATCAACTTACAGCATGCACATACAGAGAGTTTATGAGGTAGTATTATAGGAAGGCCCATTATGCATCTGTTTAGAAGAAGACCATATTTTTATAATAAATTGGTAAAAAAAAACAAACAGATTTCTGAGTCAGAATAAGTCCTGATTGAAAAGTTTATATAATGGGTGAGATTATAAGAGATGATAACTGACAGGGGGGACATATTTCTGACACCTTTAAAGAATCTAATATTATTGGAATTCCTTTCCTTTATGTATGATAAGCTTCAGAAATCAACCACCTGTAATGCACTTTCGCACTTATTTGATCCCTAAAATGCTTTAAAATCAGGACGTTGAGAAATATTTGCTGACAGAATGCACCAACATCAGCAGGTTTGCCTAATTTGAATGATAAAGGTTAGCGTCGTCAGCCAATCAGGTTCTGGTATTGTGGTTGTAGCTGCACGTACACCTGTTCTTTACACAGAAGTAACTCAAGCAAGTGCCTGAGCAAAAGCTGAATCATACTTGTCTTTATCAAAGCTGTGAGTCAAATCTACAGCGCACAACATGTCACTTTTAAAACAAATTGTTTGATTTATCTTTGCTTGTGCAAACGTTGTGTGTTTGCTTTACCTCCAAACTGTTTTCACTGACTGAAATCTCACGCGCTCCATGTGCTGATTCGGCCGCCGTCCTGCAGGGTTTCGTTCATGACAGTTGGAAAACCCTCGTCTGCATGTCGCTGATAGCAGTTGTGGCTTAAGCAAAAACCTGGAAGACTCCTAACATAAATGTAATTTCTAAACACACATCATGTGGAGGGAAACTACTGTATTAGTAGCAACTGCAGAATGTTGGATTATGTCAAGTAAGTTCAATAACTTTATTTACTTTCCCAACTAGTTTGACAATATCAGTAGACTAACTTAATCAAGCATTTAACTAAACTACTTTTATATGTGAAACGCCATAAAGGCCGTTATAATTATCCTGTCCGAAAGAATATTTTAAGTACACATCAGCTACTAATATTTTCTAGTCTGTTCTTGTAATCATTCAACTCATAATTAAAATATTCCTAACACTGAAAATAATGTTCTTGGCATTACTATTGTTTGTTACTCACAGGAGCCTAATCTCACAGTGTTTTTACACTTTAATAAACTCAATCGTCACATAATGAAATCAGTTATCCCCGAGTCATCCCATGCATCGTGCATCATCAATGCCAAAATGACTAAATAACATCAGACTACGCCCCTTGGACGCAGAGCCATGATTTCACTGAGCTGCTGAGAGCAAGAAGAGGAAGAGGAAGAGGAGCAGTGTTTTAGCTAAGTGAAGTATCACTGGCTCACTGTCAAACTGTCGCTTAATGCGGCTCACTAAAAGAAGACAAATACATTAAGTGCCATTTGGCCGCCACACTAGCCTTCCCATAGAGAGACAAGATAGACAGACGATATCTACTGATGGAGTCTGTCCCAGTCCTGATAATGTCTCTGCCTGCAGTTTGAAGGTACGCCAGCCTGAGTTGGCTCAAATAATGATTAATAGCTCTGCTTAAAGTTTAGGAAATACACCTTTGAACTTAACTTAAGAGATTGGTTTAATTCAAACAAAGTGCTGTCCAAGGTCAGAATGTAGGGGGTCTGTGTCCGATAATTTTATAATAGCTTTCCATTTTTAAAATTTAATTTAATTTAACAGGGACAATGCTCAATGCATGTATTGCACCAGATATAGCTAAAGGCCAATTTGGGCAGAGGCGATAAAACTTCCTGGCTCTACTGTAGCTCCAAGGAATTCATATGAACTTTATATTTTAAAAACATTTGTTTTAAACCTCGAGCTCTGGTTGAGGTGTATTTCTCTCTCTCTCTTTGATCAGAGCTGCTACTGATCCCAGAACCAGGAATTATTTTTTTTTTTAAAACTAGAAACTGCACACCGACACATACAAATAAAAGGTATTTGTGTGTTTTGTAAGAAGCAAAAGTAAATTCCCAACTTCCCAAAAGTATCCCTTTAAGTGACTTCAGGTAAAAGCCCTAATCCACTCTTACTTTGTACTAAATCTACATTAATCTCAAAGGACAGTAGAGATGTGGAATTGCTGCAGATCAATATGAGGAAGACGCCACTGATATTTCATTCCTCGGCGAACAGAAGGGATTGAAAGATGGAAGAAAGATGGAGGGCGAGAGCGAGCTGATGGCAGCTAATTTGATTTTGAGGACATTAGGCTCTTAAAAATTTAAAACGCACTATATTCATATTTCTCAAACAGACCTTCTTTAATGGGACACACATCAACATCTGAGTGCCGTGGTATCTAATTAGCAGGAGCTCGTCTAAAATGTCCCCTCCTCCTGCACAGATCCATTAACAGACCTTTACGTCAGTGAAGTTTCTGTAAACAGTCTGAGGTGTGACTCGGTCGGTGTGGATAGTTTACCTGCTGACTGAGGCAGACTAAGAATTTGACTGGTTCTTAGCCAACAGCACAGGAGACATAAAGCTCATTTGGCTGGTAAATTCAGGAAAATCTTGCACGATCCAACACATTCAGCGTCCTTAAGTGTGATGTTGACAGAGCTGCTGTCAGCATCTGAGGTTTTCTGGAAGGTCTGGTAAGGAGTTGTTTGTTTGCAAAACACTGCTGTCATGTGAAAAACCCTCCCTGCTGCAATCATGGTAATTTTCATGTTTTCACTGCGTCGCTGTTGATGAATCACATGTTTCTCTACGGCAGGAATTATGGTCTGTAGACCTCTTGCAGTCTGTGACACAGAACCAGAGACAGACTGTCAACAACATGATTTCCCACGATAAAGTGCCAAGTTACAATACTGTAACTTCCAGATTAAGCTGGTCATTTTCCCTTCTGTCTAAATGATTGTCTAGATGATCTGGTTCAAACACACCTAATGTGATATTTCAGTTATTCTCTCTTATTCTAGAAACCACACACACACACACACACACACACACACTTCGAAGCATCTTCTAGTGTATTCTGACCGATACACCACGGTGATTACAAACTCCAAATACCATCACACTCACATTAAACTATATTCAGGCTTTTGAGTGGCATTCCCTTTCAAACTACAGAATCACACTGGAGCGTTACATCAGTGCTTTGCCCTCACTTCAAACTTTACAGGCCATTTTCCTGTCAGCAGTCGACCTCTTGTGTTTCTCATGAGCGGGCCATAAACAGGGCTTGACCCCCTGTCGCCGTGGTGACCAGGTCTTGGGAACCCTGTCTCCACGGAGACTCCGTCACCTTCACTTCCTGGCTCCTAATATGGCCGTGTCATTCACACAGGGCTTCCTGTTGTGGGGTTTGTTCAAACTAAGGAAAGCTTTGTTTCTCTCCGTTTGTCTCACATTTATTTTTTATCGCCCCTTTCTGTCTTTCTCTCACACACACACACACACACACACACAAAGCTATACATAAACATATCCAGAAAAATAAGACACTAATATGCACACATACAATCTATACACACACACAGCTATAAAACGGGAGACAAAGCAGCAGATAGGAATCTGTCTGTCTGTAGGTTTGTCAACATCAAAACAGGAAAAGAGTTTCTAGAAAACAGTTCCCTCCCTCACACACACACACACAAACAATACAGAAAAACACAGTCAACACCTAGCAAATAAAGACATGTCTCTGTTCCCACACACACACACACACACACACACACACACACACACACACACACACACACACACACACACACACACAGACATACACGCACACAGCTGAGTTCCCACACACTCCTAGTACTGTAGGTACAAACACACACATACACAGGGAACAATACTGAGAGAACAGAAACGCAGGAAGTATTTCAGAAAGAGAGAAAAAGAAATGAGTGGAGTAAGAGACAGGGAGGACGGAAACAGACAGAGAGAGAGAGAGAGAAGGAGTGTGAGAAAGAATTAAGATCAAAGAAATTTAAAAAGGGCAGGACGGCAAGAGAGGATAAGGTGAGAGACGGAGGAGGACAGACAGAGAGGGAGAACACCGGAAGGATGGAGAGAGTTCATATTCAAGCTGGCAGACGGCTGTCAGTGTTGTTGATTGATCGTGGGGAAAAAAATGTACAATCTGCTCCATCTATCATTAAAGCACTCATTTTACTATGCACATTTTCTCCACACACACACACACACACACACACACACACACACACACAATAAACATGGAGCTGGATGTGTGACCGTTGGAGTACAGACAGCCCATTCATCACCACTTCATGTGTTTCTCCACGTCGGGCCTGCACACCGACAGTAAAACTTTGTGGTTCCAGTTGTTTTCTAACCATTAAATTTTGGATTAGACACAGCTTGTTTGAACTGGGGGATGTTTTACCATAATTTCACCGTGTGAAAATGTGGGGGGGGGAAAAATGTTTTAAAAAAATCACTCAGAAATTATGTTTCTAAAACACTTCAGCAGGGGAAAACCCATGCATCCCCTAACGTCACTTGAGCTTTTTCTGCTGTATATACCTGCAGACTTGAAGAAGAAATGATGCCCGCAAGAGAAGTTTGAGATCAGTTGATATAAGTACTATGAGTTCTCCTACCTAAGCTGCAACAGTCCTCTCCTTGTTTTCAGTCCTGAACAAGGCTTACTGTATGTCTGTTTTCACACTTATATTTGTTTTGAAGTTGTAGAAAGTGCCCTCTGTATTCTGCTGTTGTGGTAATAATTTAGCCACTGAAAGCACATAAAAACCAATCTATATTAAAAAATATCATTTAATCAGCTGACTTGACAGGAGAATACTTTCAACATTATTCCCAACTTTAATCTTTAAGAGTGAAATTAAAAGAAGTTGGAAAGTGTCGGATTAACGCATTGTTGGTTTTAGTCTTTTCATGGGATTTGTTGCCAACAAGAAAAATACAGAATATAGCCAATTTTATATCTTTTAATCCATGTTCTTCTTGATATGTTCTCATTAATGTATAGCTATTTCATGCAACATGTTGCTTTTCAAAAACATCTGGCAAAATGTCTGTTATTATAGAAACACCCTTTTGGACTTTATCCGAAAACACATCAGGTTATATTTTGGGAAGTTTAATTACACAGTGAGTAAAAATTCACTTTTAAAAGCTGTAATCATTTGCCATGAGGGGTGTCTCTTTTTTCTAACTCCTCAATTCCTACTGTATCTCTGAGTTTTCTACTTCACCTCTCATGACCGTAACAATGGTTGTGTTTCTATCTAGTAAACAAAACCCACCATCACTCTATCCTCACATCTACACCTCTCCATCCCTCTCTCCCTTCACTCCTCTCTCACACACAATGAACTGAAAGTGTACAACCTCCTCTTTGACAAACAAGTCCAATATCTCCTTCCAGCTGCTATAAACTTAAATCAAACACTGACTTTTTCTTAAAGAACCAACAAAGATCAACCTCACTCTCTCCTTCTTTCCCTTCACCTACCCTCTCTCTCTATTCCCATCCCACTCGTTCCCATTCTCCCATAAACATAAAACAATCTGTTCATATCCTGCGCTGGCGTGAGAAAACTACAAGAAAAATGACAAGCGTGCCCGAAAAGAGCCAGAGAAATGGTGTGAAAGTGAGAGTAGGGCAGAGGTCATGAAGGGGAGAAAGTGGGCAGGAAGGAAGGAGGGTGAGCGAGAGAAAGAGACAGAGAGCACGAGGAAAGGAAAGGAGGAAGCAGGTGTTTTTGAATAAACAAATCATGTGAACTGAGTCAGGTGTAGCATTCAGAGAGGAGGAAAGAACTGCGACAGATGGACTTTGGGAGCAGATTTAAAATATTAACATCAATATTTTATTATTGATTAGCGCCAACACTAGCTGAAGGCTGCAGGACCATTTCTGTCTCTGCAGCTGAATAGATCACTTTTTGCATCTTCCTCTATTTAAAAAGGTAAAATCTGTGATCTAAAATGTATAAAAACATCAAGAATCAACACCTCGTTCAGGTGACTGAGACTAAATCGAAATTAATGATTTCTGATGCTGTTAAAGGTTTGTTTACATCAGCAAAAGGAGCAGGAACCAAATAGACATATTTTAATTATATTAGACAACAAATCCACAATTCCAGAGGCCATTTTTGTTCTAATTTATTTGTGGTTATGGTGTATCCATTTCCAAAGTCATTTCAAGCAAAAATAACAAACATCACCTAATTCTAGTCCTCAGTTGTGAGGATTTGCTGTTTTTTCTTTGTCTTGATAAATTAAATATCTTTGGGGTTTGGGTTGTTGGTCGGCCAAAAACAAGTACTTTGAAGATGTCGCCTGATGGATATTTTTCACTATATTCTGATATTTTATAGATCAAATGAGTAATCAGTAAATCCAGAAAATAACAATAATATTAACTGGCAATGTACCCATACAGAGGGTTCTTTTTTTTTTTTCCATGCCTCAATTTAAATAAATGTGTACATTTATTTCTGATGATCTGCAGGGGGAAAAACAAGCTGTGATTCAAAGTTGTAAAACAATAAAACATTAGTTTAAGTTTATGGAGGGAACAAACATTTAGTAGGCACTGTAAATGTTGGGCTAACAGCTTTCTAACTCAGAACATCCTGCAGATATTTGTGAAACCTAGTGACCCAAACACTGCTGAGATCAGGGCAAATACAAATATACCAGCTTGTGCTACCTGCTGGCTTCAACTTCAGCCAACATGTGTGCTCTAAAAGGAGTGGAAGAAGGAAGAAGGAAGGGGCAGAGGAAGAAAGAGAGAGACGTGAGGAGAGAAAGGAGTGAGTCATTGTACTTCCCAGCAGCAAGAGATGGTGAGAACATCAATCACACACACACACACACACACACACACACACACACACACACACACACAAGGTACAGAAGCTGCATAGCCAAGGTCAGCATTAACAAAGTGCAGAGTAGAGTGATATACTGAGTGATATATGGCAGTGTGTGGCTCAGCTGATAAACTGCTCATCAAATCAATGCAGAAAGGGGAATAGTAGTGGCAAAAAAGAAAATTGTACCTGGAATACTGTAAGAGAACGAACGTAGCTTCAAGCTGCTTATTTCTTTACATACATTTGGAAAAAAGACCTGAACGCAGCTCCAATTCTGACTTTTTCTTAACTGATGATGTTTGTTGTAATTGTTTTTTTCTTGTTTTATATTTCATGTTGTGGATTTTATTTACTTTAATTCCTTAATTTTACTGTAAAAAAACCTAACTTTGCTTTGAAAGGAGCTTTATAAATAAAGTTATTATTATAAATGTGTGTATGTGTGGAACCTCACAGATTGTATATGCCGTTCTTTAGAGGACACGGAGGATGGGCTTCACTTGCACACACACACACACACACACACACACACACACACACACACACACACAGAGCTGCTTCCAGTCAGTAGTTATGTAACAGCACTGCAGTAAACTGGCTACCTCTTACTGAGAGAGACGCAGACAGAGGGAGAGACAGAAATTTAAAGTGTGAAATCTGCTGAATGCCAATTTACAAATGTCCAAATGTACTTATTGAGTTTTATTTCAATGCCACGACCATCTGCCAATTACATATATTACATTAATATACCACCATATGACAGGAGGGAGGCAGGCCTCTTACTGCAACTGACCTACAGGAAGCTCCAACCAGCATCACTGGATGTCCTTTAGCCACCAAAGAAGCGATCAATAAAGCCAATCAGTCAGTAATCTTTTGCAACCACAAATACAGTAGGTCTCGTTGTAATGGTGTGTTCAGGTGTCAATTCAAAATTTTTGTTTTGTTAAACCCATGGTTATGATTAAGGATGTTTCTCTTCAAATCACAATGGAAAACTGGCAAAAATGTGGCAGGTCAATGGTAGAAATATCAATTTCTCCATCATGATGTGTGTAGATGATTGCAACAACATAAAGTGATGTTTTCATTGATCAGTGTACAATCTTGAAATATTAGGAGTTGAAGAAGAGCGACTACATGCAGTAATATATGAAACATGAGAGGACCTGAGGGTTGCTGGGCAATATTCTGATACATTTATGATTTCTGATTTTCTCGGTTTGGATTTATGGGGTTCACTTGTGGTTTGTTTTTCCGTCCAAGAAAACAAGTCTGAGTTATTAGCTTTGCTACTACATGCAAAGAAAAACCCCATATCTTTTTAAAAATAAGCTTTTTATGAATGCTAGCTCACCATTTTATTTCTAACATGTCTTATCTATTTTATTGTTATTATATTATAGTATTTCATTCCATTTTATTTTAATTGACTGACTCATTGTAGTCCTGAAATGGTTTAATCCTGGTCCAACCATTTGTAACTTTGTTTTGAAAAGTGCTGTATAAATAGAGTTTATTAATAATAATTTTTTTATTTATTANTATTATTATTATTATTATTATTATTATTATTATTATTATTATTATTATTATTATTATTACTGTACTACCTACCTTTTCAAAAGGTACATCATTGCAACATAAACAGGAATTTTGGCTAAAAAGTGAAAATTAGCTGTGCAGCTAATCCTTACATTAACTGTTATGTCTTCTTTAAAAAGCCTATGTTTATTTAAGTGCATGGTACCTTTTTAATTAACAAATACAATGATTAAACGTGGCTACACAATTGTGTGTGGGAAATAACAGACACTACCTCAGTTTACCACCTTAATTTTGTTAGACTATAGCTAACTTACTGTAGCATTGTTGGAGGTTCGAAGTTAGCCAGAAAGATACTTGACATCGGTCACTTTGTTTTCCACACCAACAAAAGCAAATGAAGACCATGATAATAAATTCCTGGAGTGTGGGCAAAGCATTGTGACCTTTAACACTTTCCTGGGAAAAGATATATATTGCCGACAGTGAAAGAGCAAACACAGAGCACTACCCCCCAAAACTGACTGGTTAAAATCTGACAACAGCCCACTACTTTACTTTTCTTTAAGCAAATAGATCTTTTGTGCTCAAATTACTCCCAGCGTGATCCTTTTTGCTGGATATATGACTGTGCAAGATTGGTCTGTCAGTATCCATCCATCCATCCTTTCAGTTAGACTGTCAAAGCCAACAAGCGTCTGTGAGAGAGCAGATGCTTTTCTACTCCCCTTCTTAAATACACACACATACAACAACCCTGAGGCCGGCCATTACTGCTCCTCTCACTGGCTGCTATTAGGCCCTTTGTGTGTGTGTGTGTGTGTGTGTGTGTGTGTGTGTGAATGTCGTGCTTTTAGGAATTATAGTTCAGTTTGACTCACTAGTGTACTACAGTCCTATATGAAAAATAAAATAGATGTCAACTGAATAATTACATGGAAACAATCGTTTCAATTTTGTTGCTATTAAATGATTCTTCATGCTCACAAATATATTTTTTGCACTATATTTTTGAACTATTATTGTAAACATTTGGTAATTATGTACTATTATACTATTATGTACCATCATTATGTACTACTATTATATACTATTTTCTTGCTCTCATGTGACAGTCTGAGGAGCAGGGTGCAGTTATGATTTCTCATTTCATAATGTGTGCGTTGAGAAACTGTCAGAGTGCTTCGGGGAAATTCAAACACCCTGGATGACAAGAATTATTTGATTCAGCAGTAGGGTTATGACACATTAGCCTTGTGCTGAGATCACTGTGGAGCTCCGAGGTTACCAGCTGTGATGTTTCTGGACGAGCTGTAGGTGAAGCATTAAAGCGGTGTGGGTGTAGTGTTTACATCTGATCCATTTCTATATGGGCCGTTCCGGAGGCCATGTGAATCTTATTAAACAAAACATCTGCGATGGGAACTCGATAGTCCAAATGACCAACCTGTACCTGCACACTCGCAGGTGGATACACTGACAAACATCTGACTTATTACAACAACACATTGAAACTCAACCTGCATGTTTGTTGTGTGAAACATTTCATTTACGAGTCAATTTACAGACATTTGATTACAATTTTGACTATTGACCATTTTAATCATTTAACAGTTTCTGGCTTCACAATTGCTAAAATTAATATTATTTCATGTTTATTTGAATAGGAAACATATTTACACATGAAATATTCAATCAAATAATCTTATAGAACACAAATTTAGTAGTCTCATAATCAAATTAATTACTCAAATTAGCTTGTGTTTTTTGTGTGTTTTGTTTCATATGAGTGTAGACAAAAAATGGTGTGTTTGCTGTTGGCCAACATGTACTTGTTTAGCATTTTTAGGACATTTTACTGTGGCTCGGGGGATTTTTTTTAAGGAGAATTTGTTATCCTGTTCTGACATTTTAGAGACTAAACTCAGTTCCATCTCTCCTCAGAAAATTAAAGGACAAAACACGTTGTTTGTCGATGCTCCAGAAGCGTATTCAGATCAGGCAGGATGACTCTTCAGGGTCTAAATTTTAAATGTGTTACGATATTCTATGATTTTATATTTTTACTCATAATTTAAATTTATTTTTAAAGGGTTTAATATCGTGTACTCATGTAAATGTAAGGTTTCACACATTTTACTTTGTGTATTTATATGATGTGTTTATGTGCTTCATATTTTACTCTGCGTCTGTGTCACTGCTGCACAACCAGTTGTCCTTTGGGGATTAACAGAGCGAATGATTGATTAATGATTTATCAAAACAATAATACAACAACATTAAAATGAAAGTAATTGTCAGTTGGAGCCTCCCATTTAAAGAATTTGCTTTCTCTGATGTTTTTGTCCCTCGTCATCACCTGAGAGCTCGGTGGTGGGTTGTTTTTGATGACTTCACCTCCCTGGAGGGGGAGGGTTGGGAGCAATGTGCTGACAAACAAATACACACACATTCAGCTCTGCATTCCTCACATATCCGACACTAATAGCACACACATACCTAGCTCATCGCCTGTTGCATGGGAAAAACATGCACACCCACATGAACGCACATAACATTGTTGACTCTGCATTTACTTAACATCACAAACACACATGAATGTAACCTGTACCACAGTTTTGATTATGGTAGAAGACTCTAAACGACGCCCTCATCGTCCACAGTTTGGGAACCACTGGAATCAATCAACACATGCTAGTGTTGCTGTTTGTCTCGTCTTTCAGACTAATCACCCCGGCCTGCAACCCTGGTGATGTTAGCAAATAACCCTCTCAAAAACCCCTTTGTGTCTCCGTGTATGTACAGCGATAACATTAATAAATGAACAAAGTTACTGCAGCGATTATATAAAGAGCTATGAATAGGAAGGCTTTAAATAACCGACTAGACTGGAGCGTTTGTCTCTCACTCTCTCTCTCTGCGGAGACATAGGCACAAGTGTAAAAAGATAACGGAGGACTGAAGATTGTGGTTAAAAGGCCTCGCAGGCTGGCAAGAATACAATTCACACTGTCAGCGGCTCCTAGTTCTCACTTTTCTCTATATAGATGTTTTTCTCTTTCCCACATACTGTATTTCATCTGCCCTTTGATAATTCCGCTTGTCTTGTAGCTACCTCAGTCTCTCAGCTACCACGCAACATTTTATCCATCCATCCACCTACTCTGTCCTCCACCTACTCTGTCCCATGAATTACTGGGTCAGATTATGGTGATTAGTCACTGTGTGACATCAAGCCAGTCTTTTATATAACCCTGCATTACTCTGTCTGCAAGGTCATCTGCTAGATTAGACCAGCTAACATGATAGGATCACTCAGAGGATTAGGTTACCTGGCATGCTAGCATAAACAATGCAAGATCAAGCTGATTTGCTGTGCAATAAATAGCATGCTACATGTAGCATACTACATGTTGAATGCTGAAAAAAACAAAAAAACATTAGCATGAAGCTAAAAACTGTAAAGTGAGAAAGTCAATTGAGTCATTGGTGTTGGATTACATTGACATGTTAGCATTTAAAAAACACTAGATTTGGCAGCTAACACTGGTAGGACGCTACAGAATAAAATAAAAGTAGCTATAGCATTATGCAAATGACAAAACCAGATGGCATTTTGCATTATACTGAATGCAGCATACTGGGCTTGTATTTTGAAAAGCCTCAGGCGCTGCCGGTAGAATGCCATTGGTCCACTGTGCTGCATGCTAACATGATACACGTGAAACCAGAGCAGTTTAAATTGCAGACAAGGACCTAAAAAAGCTCCTGCTGTGTTTATGGTGGATCAAATACACGATGCACTTTTGTTAACTTCAGCGTTTAATAGCAGAGTTGGGCCACCTTGCCTGAAATGAACACCACCTCTGCAAACATCATAAAAAAGAAATATACTTTTATAAAAAAAATATATATATATATATTTGAATTCAGGGAAAAAGATTTGAGGTGCTTTCAAACATCAAAACCATGCATTTAATTAGTGGGACTGTTGTTTAGACAATAACCTACTAACTAAATTGATCACGAGACAAGATGCATCTGGATCTGGGGGATCATTTGATCTTGGCGTGCAAATATTACTGCTGTGTGCTGTGTCAAACAGTGGAAGGTTTAGCCAAAGAAAATTGAATAAAGTAAAAGGTCAAGACAATAATACAGTGTGACCTGAGGATTTCAGCCGCAGAACCTGAATGAATAGATGGACGTTTCCTGTTGGATTGTAGTAATCTCCTTTAGTAAAGCCAACAAGGCCTCCAAACAAGGATAACAATGTTGCAAAGTTGCCAGCCCTGGACCGTTTTGGGTACCACAAAACACAGCTAGTTAGTCAAACAAGCAATTAAACAGTTTAAGAATAAACAAAAAAATAAATAAAAAAGATTTATGCTGAAAACCTTCACCTTCAACCCACCCTCAGACTGCGCTGTCCTGATACCCAACCAGACTTATGTGGTTAGAAGCGAACAAGCAACTGAGTGACAAAAAATGCTGCACTAGAATCAAGAAAAATCACACTTAAAACAAAGTAGTGAAACAAGTTCATTTGTATCTCATCACACAAGCATGTTTTTTTACGTTTTAAGAAAATAAGACTTTTAGGACGCAATGGTGGAAACAATGATTTTTGCAGAGTCTCAACATTAAATGCATGCAATTTATATCATATTCTACTCACTAGGATAATGGCTTAGTGTTGTGAGCCTTCGCCTCATTCATTATCACCCAACCCTAATTTCTGCTATCGTAAAATCCTGGCTGGTGTCTGCAGGTATTTGACTCCCATACAGGGCTTTTGTGTCCAATAAGATCCCTAATCTGAGACTAGTGAATGTCCTAATAAACTGTTGTTAATATGGAGCTGCTGCAACTGAACATGAATGTATTAGATGAAGATAAAGATATTTTTGTCAGTTTGTTGACAGTTTTTTCCATCCGATTTGTCTTCAGTGAGCATCACGATGCTTTAACAGCTTACTCCATGTCACTTTGAGCTCAGTTCTGTTGTGTAATACACCACACTTGACAACGACACAACACACCGTCTGCACTCATCACCTCCTCTCCTCGTTCCACTCTCTCTCTCTCTCTCTCTCTCTCTCTCTCTCTCTCTCTCTCCTTTTCAAAAGCTCGGCTTTTCCTCCTCCCTCTCTTTTCACCCCTTATCCCTCTCTCAATCCCTTTCTCATCATTGACTCAATCTCTCTCTCACTCTTAGAAGTCATTAGGTGATGCTCTTACTCAGCTTTCATATCTGGAGGAGAGGCAGAATAAATCAAAGCCACTGCACAAGAAGTAAAATCTTTACAAAAATGCCCCTGAGATGCCCGTGTGGAAGCTTAAGCTGGCCCTGAAAACATAGTTTCTCAATCAGCTTGTTATTATGAGTGACTGGTTCCTACATCAAAACACTATTTTCTGCCCAAGTTAGCTCAGTTTTGGTTATTTTACAGATTTATATATTATTTATCTCACTGGTTTGAAGTGGGCAGGGCTCAGTTGGAAAAAAAAAGATGATGTGATTCATCCAACAGTCTCCAAAGCCTGCGTCCCAGTATGAGTGACTGCTGCCAGGAGCTCAGAGACAGAACAGAAAAGAGCTCTGCATGCTCTCCACACAAGACCTTGTAAGGTAGAAGAGTCTTATCCTTTCTCTGGGTTGTGTAAATATGGGCTCCTTGACCAAACTGTGTCTGCCACACACACACACACACACACACACACTCTCTTTCTCTGACCCTGGTGTTGTGGGGGTTACACACACACACACACACAATGGTTTCACTCAGGACGAGCCAACCAGCCAGCTTACCAGCTAATTCCAGTATCTACAGTCAGTCTCCAGCGTGCACCGAGCATTAAGCACATGGAGGGGGGTCGATATTTGTTATCCCAAAACTGGGACCTCTGCCCACAAAGTTGGAGTGGGGGTTTGTTTTCATCTCACTATGCATGCTTGTTTGTCTGTTAGCAGGCTAAAAACATCAATCAATCTGCACAAAACCAACCTTTGTGGTCATGACTGGGTAAAGAGGAGGCGGTGGGGGAAAACCAGTGGGTGTGGCTTCACATTTGAAGACATAATTTAACAAAATGGATCCACGTGACAAAATCCAACCCAGGGAGCCGTTCATGGATGACTTACGAGAACTGTAAAGTGGTGCAAAGTCATTGCAAAGAAAGTTGCTCAGGACAGGAAGTCAAATCTTTCCAAAATGCCACAGTGAACAGACCTTAAGATTACATTAAACCTGCTTTAATCTATGAACAATGGATCAAATGACTAGCCAAGTCGCTCGTAGTGGTGAACCCACAAATGATGATATGTCAGTGATTGTTTCACAGCCATAAGTGGTTAAAAAAATTAAAAAAAATTAAAAAAAAACATAAAGAACTATTGCTGCTTTCAGGTCTCTTCGCACAACAAATGTGGTGCCGATTGACCTGTTAGTGCTGTGATATTCATGCTTAACAATGGCTGCAATCACGTAAATGTGTGCAATGTGTGAATATACAACTCATTAGTACGTAACTCAAACATGTTGCACTAGTGTGTCTTGATAGCCACACGGTGTTTGTGGAGGTGTGCACTCTACTGAGTGCAACCTACTTTATATTCTCCTCTCTCCAGCTATGATCCACATAAAAGGTCAGATTGAACAGCAGTCAATTAGCATGACATGAAAAGACAGACATGACTGGATTAACTCTCCGTATGAGTGATGAATCTCAGCTAGACACCAAAGTCACCGTCTGCTTTAGTTTTAATTACTTCAGTGGACTAATCTGTAGCAGTTCTACATCCCAGTGGTCCCAAGATCTACTAAGAGGGGCTCAGACACTTCTTGATCCAAAATAAATAAATAAATAAAAATAAAACAAAAACATGCAACTCCCCTGTTCTGAGAAGACAAGCCTAGTATAGAGTTATGATTAAAAATGAAGTCTGTTTTTATGCATCCCACCATTATTTTTTACATAAATACATATTAGACAATGTATTTAGAGCACAGCACTCCTCTGCACAAAACTTCAGTATCGTCCTTTTGAAATAACAGAAAATTGGAAGTGAGTGTTTCAAAGCCTGATTCCCTGTGGCGGCTCATCCCGGGTGAGCCAGCCAGGAGTCACGGTGGCCACAGAGTGACCTGCCACTCATGTCGCCTTGGTTATGTAAGCTAGGAGATCACACAGAGGGGGAAGGAGAGATTTGAAGAGAAAAGGAAGCAAGGAGTGGGGGGTTGCATGGGAAGTGACTTTGAATTATAAACAAGGTTACGGCTGTTTCAGCCTTTTATCTCCCTCTCTCTCTCTCCCTCCCTGCCTTTCTCACTCTCATGTTCTTCCCCTTCTCCCCTCCCTCCTTTCCTCCTTTTCACACCCTCTCCTTCTCCCCTCAGGGGTCCAGTGTACTCCAGACAAAACTGGACTTGGCCAATTCTCAAAGGCTGTCAAAGACGACGCTGGGTGCAAATGACAGTACACTCACTGCGTCAGTCCGTGTGTGTGTGTGTGTGTGTGTGTTTTCTGTGACTTGCAAGCTAGCTAATCTCCTGGCAGATCCAGTGGAAGTCCATTTGAACAAGGTGAACAGGAGGTGGGATACATGTAGCTGCCAAGGTGTCTTCTTAAAATGCCAGAACAACGTGAGGACAAAGAACAAGACTCCCTCTTCCCGCTCACAGACTTTATTATGTTTACAGTCACTTTGTATTCTAAATACTGCTTCCTATTCCTATTCCTATTAACAGGGATGCAATGTTTGTATCCTGAATAAAAATAAGAATATACTTTGATTGCAGCTTCTCCACTGTGAGGATTTTCTCTTTTTTAAATAATAATAATTAGAATATATTTGGCTTTTTGACTGTTGGTCAGACAATTTTATAGACCAATGATTAATTGATTAATCAGGAAATAGTTGGCAAATGAATAATGAAATGAATCCTTAGTTGCAGCCCTCATTTTGAGACTGCTGCTTTATGTAGAGTCAGTGTAACAGACGGCCAATCAGGAGCCTGCTGGGTGAGGATGAAATGCTTTGCTTTGTTATTGGAGGGTCAGAGGGTGTGTGAGGTGTACAGCAGGAAAGAAAGTGAGAACAGCAGTTGACTAAAGAGACGTTTCTTCTGGCATTTACCACTTCACAGGTGTTTCAGACTATGACTCTATATGTCGTAAAAGTCTTTGTTTCAATGCGATGCACCTCTGTTTTTGTGTAAATACAGAATACATGCTGTGAATCTGTGTGTGTGCGGACTCTTTGCTCACCTATCTGCAGCAGGACGGGCGTCACCAGCGCTGTCTCCATGGCGTAGCAGAACTCCCGGCCGAACATCACGGCCCCATGCATCACCCATCTCTTCAAGGGGATGCCTTCGATCGATCCCTCGCTTGCCGACTCCTCCCCTCCTCCTCTATTTCCCGATCCATCCGTCTCGCCTCCTGCTCCTCCTTTCTCCTCGTCCGTGCCCGATGCCGTGGAGTTTTTGGCGCTAACCCCACCCACCACAGATCCGACCTGCATAGCGTCAGCCTCTGTGTTCTGGGGAGGCATGGTGGAGGGCATGCACGCAGTGAGAAAATAAGCGCACCCCTTCTAACACAAATTACCTGTAGCTACCAAAGAAAAAAAAACAATACTACTTCCCTGCTTTTACCAACTACTCGTATCAAGCTACTTGTAGTTACTTTAAAATTAGTAGTGACTTCCTATAAGTAACTTAATTATAATCTTTACAAGCTACAAATTGCAACCTGTGGTAATAACTTGTAGTTATATTGTAGTTACATCTATTACAGATGTAATGATGATGTACTTCAAAAAGAAGTAAACAAAATAAATGAAGAAAAACTGATCTCTAGATGTGTCATAGATCTGAATTTCCAGATCTGTTGATATAAAGAAAAAAAGTCAATCAGTTGTCCTCTAAACAAGTCGCCCTAAAGTTGTCCTCCAAAAACACTGCAGCTTCAAATTCAGCACGTTTTAATCCTCCTTTATTTCCCCCCCAGAGTCGAACAAAAAAAAACAAAAACAAAACAAAAACAAAAAAAGGAAAATCAGCTTTCCAGGGGCTTGCAGAAAATCCCGAAAAACAACGGAAGAAGTTGAATTTTCACAGGAAGAGTGTGCGGTACATTCCAAGAGTGAGTTTGTGTATTTGCTTCTTTCTGTGTGTGTCAGGTGTGTGTGTGTGTGTGTGTGTGTGTGTGTGTGTGTGTGTGTGTGTGTGTGTGTGTGTGGGGTGTGTGTTTATGGCTTTTTTGTCATTGAGGTTTCCCCCTCTTTTTCTTACTGTCTATTACAAGCTGTAAAAATCCATATAGAAGACCATTCGGTGAGTTCCAGAGTCATTTTGTGTATAGAGGGCTGGATGGAGGGCTGGATGACGGAGTGCGTGGGGGCGAGGAAGAGGCTGTGGGGGGAGGGGGGAGGAGGAGGAGGGCAGGCGGGCGGAGCTCCTCTGAAAATCCCCATCGATTGGCTGATCAATCTGTAGGGAAACAGGTGAGGAAGCATGGAGCCATGACGTAGGCGTCCCATTGGTCAGGAGAAGAGGTGACCGTGGAGGTGGTTGAGAAGAGAGGGGGAGGGGAAAAAAGAAAAGAAAAAACACCATAGTTAGAAACAACAATTTAACTTTTTAAACATGTATTGACCAGAGCATGGGAGATTTGCTGCATATAAACTAGTAGCATTTTTGTTGCATTTATAGAAAGCAATCTTTTGGCGTCACAGACGTTTTGTCTTTCCATGCTTTTGTGTGTGGAAAAGATCACCATCAAGAGTCCCAATGAAACTTCTGACTTTAAGGTCTGTGGCAATGGGGTCATTATTTCTGGATAAACCAACCCACATGTGTTTGAATGTGTGTTGTTTGAGACATGCTGATACCACAACTCAGACACACAAACACACACACACACACACGTGTTCTCTCCTATGAAAAGAGTCCATTTTTAAACAGTGTAATTGGTTTGAGCACATGACTCATCCTCGCAGACACTCGCACGCAATGTGTTTTATGAGCTGAAACGTTTTCAAATTGAACAACTGCTACAAACAGAGGGTCTGTGTTTATGTGTGTGTGTGTGTGTGTGTGTGTGTGTGTGTGGTGAAATTAAATGACAGATATGTGGACAGGAAAAAAAAAGAGAAAGAGAGAGGAGAACAGAGAGTGAAGGCCTTCAGCTAAAAAAATGCCTCAGAGAAAGAAAAAAAAAAACATACTGCATGGATGTTCGATACGATTTCCTGCAGAGTTAAATTCCAAAGTGTTTTTTTGTGCAGCGGGCCGCTGGATTATAACCCATGGAGACGGCACATTTCATCACACACACACACACACTAATGCTTGCCACGTGAACGATACACACACACACACACACTATAACAGTGCTAAGACCCTCATCAAGCCTCTTAGGGAGAGATGGAGAAAACAAAATGAGAAAGAGAGAAGGAGGGAGGAGGGAAAGAGATGAGGAAAGGAAGGAAGGATGGAAGGAGGGTTTGAACAGGCGGAAGGTGGGAGGACTAAGACATGGAGATGGAGGCAGAGGAAAAGGAGGGAAGATGTAGAGAGAGAGACGCGACAGGCAGATGGAAGAGGGCGGAGGTCGAAAATATTTGTCTTTCTGCTCGCTTCTTACTTTCTCTGGTTCCTCTCATTATCGCTCCTCTCCATTTTCAGCGCGCTCACATGTCCCCATTAACATTCATGATGCACTCAAGAGGGTCATGAATATTTTATCCTCACACACACACACACACACACACACACACACAGAGAGAGCCCCCTCCTCACCTGACCTCACACACTGCAGCAAATTACATAACAGCCCCTCTCCTTTACAGGGTCACACAAACACACACATATTTTATATANACACACACACACACACACACACACTGTATAGTATACATAACTAATACACGCTAATTATCAAATTTTTGTTAAAATTAGAGGACGAACACAGAAAGAACATCACAACCTCCACTGTCAGGGAGAGAACACGATGTGCCGAAACTGGCAAAGGCCTCTACGACAAGACGGGTCACAACATACTAACAACAACAACAACAACAACAACATGTTCAGATCTGGTTAACCAGTGGTCTCGAAATATTTCAGCGTGATGGGAACACAAGTTACATTTAAGCTGGAAATGACAGGAATATCCAAGCAGGGTGGAGACGGTGAAATTATGGTCTTGGTTAGCAACGCCTTGTCAAATGGTACACACATTAAAATGAAAAAATAATCAGTTGTAACTTATATATGGTTGGTAGTTTAAATTCAGTTCAATTTTATTTATATAGCGCCAAATCATAACAAAAGTTATCTCTTTTCATATAGAGCAGGTCTAGACGGTACTCTTTATAGTAGTATTTACAGAGACCCAACAAGTCCCACCATGAGCAAGCACTAGGCGACAGCAGCAAGGAAAAACTCCCTGTTAACAGGCAGAAACCTCGAGCAGAGCCTCGACCGGTTGAGAGGCAGAGGTTAAATATGTAAAAACACCAACGTGATGCTGACCATAGCAAAAAGGTTATAAATGGATTTCCTAAATTTAACAGGCCATTAGTTTTAGTGTCAAAGTTGCATTAATTCTGCATAGTAATTAGGGCTGCAACTAAAGATTATTTTAAGAGATGGAGAAAATAAAAAGCAGCATTACCACAATGACAACTGTGACAGATATGATAATACGGATAATAAAATGGAGTAAATGTCCACTAGGATCTCGAGAAAGTTTCACATCTCTGCAACTTGATTTTTAAACTTCTGAATGATGGTATGGGAGTCAAAAGGCTAAAATACAAAAAAAAACCATTAGTGTGGTCTTTTAACATATTGCACTACACAACATAAAGCAGTATAAGCATCAGTAGTCAAGTACGTTGTGCTCTGAATGTGGCTCATTGTTGTGAAACTAAAAATACCGTAAGCGACTGAAGAGTGGACACCTGTAGGCATAATGAGATGACTCAATAAGCCAAAGAAATGGTGAACACCACGAGCTGTCGGGGAGCCAACAAAGATGAAACAGGGGTTTGAATGCATTTGAATACTTTTGTAAACATTAGGAGCGATGAATTCATCTGATCTTCTGATGGTGAAACATTTCAGTATGAGGCTGTTTTGAAAGTTTGCAGGAGAGTTTAAGAGCAACCTGTCAAGTTTAATTACTTGGTTCGGATCTATATTTATGTAGGTCTAGGAATATGTAACTATAGTTGTGTGTGATTGTTAAAGAAAGAAAATAACAGGTCAAAGTAAACAAACAAGATGAAGGTGTACCTCTTTCTCTCAGCTGACAGCACTATCTGGCCTGTATCTGTAATTCTCAGTCCTACAAAACACACAAATGGACACACACAAAGCAGTGAAGGCTATCTGATTGTAGGTCAGTAGACATGTAGCACCAGGCAGTTGTCCTATTGTTTCTGTGATCGTAACATGAGCTTATATTGAATTTCTCCTCAGCCTTTCAGGGAGGCAACATCAACAATGTACAGGTGTGGGGGGGGAATGGAGAAGAGGTTCACGTAAATACTGGGATGTAGGGGAAGAGGAGGGAGAAGCAAAGGAAGGAGAAAGACAAAAAGCACAGGGGTAGGGCAAGAGAAGACATGAAAGACTGGAAAATAAAAAAGTCAAATAATAAGTTACATATTTGCCAAAAAAAAAAAAAAAAAA
>LKNJ01003179.1:33870-46852 GCA_002120245.1 Maccullochella peelii | reverse complement strand
CACACACACACACACACACACACACACATAACCCAGCTCTATTTTAGTGACTGTTTATTCTTGTGGCACAGACCAGATTACCTGAAATCAGGGCAAGCTCAGCCTTTCTCACTTCATTTACCTTCTTCCCTCTCTCTGTCTCTCTTACATGTAGCATGTAACATGAGAACACAGACAGTCTTATGTCTGCTGCAAGCCTGATCTTGTATGGAACAAGTGTAAATATGCCGCAAACACAAGGGTTGAAGCCAACTGCCTGACATATCTGTCAATCTAAGAGGGGTCCAATATAAACCCCAGAGGTAAAGGCGGGGGTCGACGCCAGTCTCTGGTTTCCTCCTTTAACCATATCACAGATCTTTGCTGTTAGATCGTTGGAAAAACAGCAGCTGACAAAACGATCTCAACTCAAGGTCCACTTACTCTCTCGACACTATCGTATCTGAGGACCAGGACTGAGGGTACAGGGCCAAGCTCCAGACATAGATGTTTAAACCTGAACATGTACAGTTTATGGCACCTGAGCAAACTCAAGCTGCTGAAGAGGACTGCGTGATACAGTCGAAAGACACAGAACGAGCCAGTAAATGGACCTTGAGTTGTCAACAATTAAGCAAAGTTGTTTCATATGCCTAAATGTAACCACAAGCGTCAATCAACAGAAAATTAATTTTGATAATTAATTCAAGCAAAAATGTCAAACATTTGCTGGTTTCAGCTTCTCAAATATAGGGATCGTCACCGTTTAATATCATTGGAAATTTAATATCTACCAAATGATAATCGTTAGGTGCAGCCCTAGATGTGTGTACATCAATCTTTGTGTCGGTCTCTGTGTGTTTGTGTGTCTAGACCGTGTTGCCTGACTTCTAAAACCCCATCACTATTCCATCAGCATGTATCTGGATGTGAGTTTTGACGTCATACACCAGCGAGGTACGTGAACATGACGCACAACATAGCACTGACCCATATAAAACTGAAAGGTTTGAACCAAGAACCCTCTTGCTGTGAGGCGGCAGTGCTAACCACTGCGCCACCATGCTGCCCTAATCTGATTTTCTAAATTACCACTGGGAGCTATAAGATATCAGTGACACATTTTGCGCAGCCCTCTATTAATGATCATTTCAGTTCTGTCTGCTCCTGGTGCAACAAGAAGCTGCTTTTCATTCACTCATGATAAGAGTGTTTACTCTCACAAATGTGTCATTAGTATTGTTTCTGTGTCTGTATCATTACATCAACTGGTTTGGTATATGTACAGTATCTATAGGTGTGTGTGAGCATATACTGCAATAAATCAGATTATTGGTTTCTATCATGTGTAGTTGCTACTGATATTTCCATTCCTTATTTCTTTCTCCAATTTTTATATTTTAGTATGTATGTATGTATGTATGTATGTATGTATGTATGTATGTATGTATGTATGTATGTATGTACCATATATGGGTGCCTATGTTTATATACAGTATTTTATATGATTATTGTCTGCTGATTGGTGAACTTTTCTGTTCATTTTGTGCATTTCTTATCATTTATTTTCTTTGTATTTTGTTCAATAGTCCGAATAGTTTTCTTTTACCTTTTTTTCCTTAAGTTTGGGGAAGTCCAATGTATAAGCCTGTGGCTTCTTGACCTCTGCTTTTCCTTTTTCTCACCTTTGTTGGTGGGCAAAGTATGTGGTTTTAAAGTTTTTATGCTTGCCAGTGTGTGAGTGTGTGTGTGTGAGTGAGAGAGTGAGTGGAAATTCAGCTAAATGTCACTGTCAGATGTTCAGTTTTCTGGATCTTCTGTCTTCTACTGAGATAATGTGACTGGAGTACAGAGACTCTTCAGTTTTTAGTCGCATACTCTCTCCCTGTCTCTTACATTCACACACACACACACACATCTGGCAGCACAGAAGGCAGTTTCAGGACATCTACACCCACAGAAATCCATGTAAACACACAGGCTGCTCTGCAAAGCAACTCGTGCACATAAACACTTCAACATTCCCATGCTGTTGTGATATTCCTATGAAAAATAACCATATTCCCAGCTTTGGGAAGCAGATGTCAGGGATAAGCACAGAGGGGTGGGGGGGTGAGAGATAAACAGAGACTGGATGTGTGCATTATGGTGCAGTGCTGCTGCAGTGCAGAGAGTACAGATGGGGCACATGTGTATCAACGTGCACTAGCATCAATGACACATCACTTACTTATAACACAGGGCTTATATCACTACACTGGCTGGTATGAATATGATGTAATATACCTGCTGTTCACATGCGTGCACTCACACACACACACACACACGCGTGTACATATTAAAACATTTGCAATAACCGCTCTAAATTAATCTCCAATCCCAACCTCACCTGAACCTCACAGCTGCCTGCCTCCTCTCAACATAGAAGTTAAATGTCTTTGCTCATATTAATCTTTCGACATCATGGCTGATGAAATGATAAGAAATGACGTTGTATTAGTCAGAGTGTCAGTAAACCTACTGACGGGTCCGACGAGTCAGTCTAACAGCTTGGTATCTTACAAATGTAACCAGGCCACTGCATTTCTTTGTGGGAAACTGGCACAGTAATTTCAACATTTTGTTGTGACACATCAAATACGTACTGGATTAGAGATGTACATTATTATGTAGATTCAAGCACTTTTAAGTCAGAGTGCACTCAGATCACTCTTTTACTCGTGGAAATTGGAGTATTAACTGAAATTTGTGTAAAAATCTTCAATCAAACTAGAGAAAATAACATTACTAAAACCGAAAAATGTGTAACATGTTGTTTTACCATAAACAGAAACTGTTCTGCTTTTAATCAATCACTGCCAAAAATCCACAATACAATGCTCTCTAGTCAAAACATCAAAATCCTGTTTCTGCTGTATGTGCTTATTACATTTGAGTTTCTTGAGAAAGTAGATAAGTCAATATATTTAAGGATTATTCCAGGGAATTTAAGTAAAACTACTCCACTCAATTAAACAAGCCGGCAGGCAAATTCGTGCGTGAAACTAATATGCTAACATAAAGCCACATTCACTTCATATTGTTCAGAACATAATTACAAACAGCCGTGTGGTGTGTTCCTAGTTGTAGGCCTACATCTGGTCATTTCTCATAGAGGGTAATAAAAATAGCATGTTTAGGCTACTTATATGGTGTGACTACAAGGCTAGTAAGGGGTGTAACCACCTTAGAATAATGGATAAATTCTCCCAAGCTGGAATAACGGCACGTTTTCAAATATTGTGTGATTGCAGCATTAGATCAGTAGCCACCAATAATAATGTTAATAGCAATGCTAGCTTCTACTACACACATCAAGTGCACAGATCACATGTTCAAACCAAGGAAGATTTGTTCTTGTCTGTTCCCGGTCCCTTGGATGCCCAGCAGGTTAATAAATATAAGGCAGTGACCCACATATATACAGATAGAAAGATAGATCATTTTTTGAAAATCTAGTTTCTACATGATTTCCCCACACACTAACTCACTGGGGACCCCAACCTACATGTTTCTGTTTGAAAGGATCAAGAATACTGTATGGGTTATGGCAACTGTGGTGTTAGCAGGTCACCTGAAGCCTTCTCAGGGTCAAGAGGCCCTAGGCCTAAAATGGGGCTCAGGTCTATTTTCGTGGTGCTACAAAACAGGTTCAAGAAATATGTTAGCGAAGCTAGCACAACATTAGTAAAGGTTATTGGACAGGAGAGGAGGGGAGGGGAGAGAAGAGGACTCTGCTGTGTGTCTGTCAGCTAGCTTTTCAGCCAGTAATAGCCCAGTCATCTTAGTTTTTATTTTTAGCCCAGCTGGCTGATAGGCTAGCTAGTTAGCACCCTGACCGGCCCTCATACACACTGCAGTCAGTTCCCACCCAGAGCAGTTAGCACAACACAGCTAGCTAGCTTACCCATTTTGCTTTCAAGAAGAAAAAAAACATCATGGCTCTTTAGCTTTCATCAGTCAGTTTTGGCCCTTTAGCCAGTTAGCTAATTTTAACGTAATCTGCTGACTAGCGTGCTAACAAAAGAATGATCACAGACTCCTAATGTTAAAAGTCTGTGTTAACTCCTGCAGGTCTGAATGTTTGAAGCTGGATACTTTGAGGTTCTGACAAGCTGCTGACAGCAGCCTTGGCCTACTTCTACACCGGAGTCACGTTACTGGCTGTGTGTCAACCTCGCCACATAACCACACACACACACACACACACACACACACAGTTACTCACCACCTCAAACCTCATCTGTGCCCCCTCTGACTACAGTACCCCCTAATCAACATCACATTACTGCACCCCCCACCTGCATCCTGTCGCAGGGGGGGGCATGCCACCTTTTAAAACTGACTGTGTGTGTGTTCGTTTATGCGTGTGTATGGGTATCCTCCCCCTTACAGCTCCTTGAGGCCATTACCCACAAGGGAGCAGGAAGCCAAACAGGACAAAAAACACTGAATTACAGCATGCAAGGAGGTGATATAGATCTACTTTATGTATCTCACCATTTGTGGGTGTGTGTTTTTTTCTTTCCAGTCATCAATATGACCAATCCATGTCACATGCCTCTCTCTGATCAAAGCAAAAACACAACCCTAAACCTGCTTCTAAGTCAGTTCAAACCTCATTAATAAAACCTCCTCAGCTCACCACATGAGCCGACTTAAAGCAGCTAAACACTAATGCACCAATGAAAACTGTTGTTTAACAATCATTATTGTTTCACAACAGCAGGTTTGACAACAAGCCAAAAGAATTATGACCTGTTCAGGATCACACCAGACCTCAAGATGGTAAGTTTTTCAACTCCGCCCACACGTCTGATGGAATATTCCACTGTAGAGCTGACACACACACACACACACACAGACTCCTCATGCATACACATAGGCTTGATGCTTATAAAGTCTGAAATCAGCATCAAACTGCTTGACCTGCATCTCTCTCGCTCACACACACACACAAGTTTAGTTGTTTAGTAGATTCAAATCATCAAAATGTGCAAAGTGCAAATGTATGCTAATTATCATGCAAACAAACTCGGCCTGCAGCGGTGGCGATATCGTACAGAAGTAAACCTTCATACTGTTATCGCAATAACATTTTGATAGACTTTTTGGTGCATCATTGCTCAGGCTTGGCACTGGCACTGCTTTTACCACAGAGAAACATCTTGTTCTCTACAATTTCCTGTTTTTCCTGTCAAGCTGACGGAAACAAAACCTGCCCATTAGTAATACCGTAAGCTATTATTTTAGGGTTTTTTCTTTTCTGTCAGTTAGGCAACCACTACGTAGACCTTTCACAGACTGCTAGTACAGTACAGAAAGGTTACATGAATAAGAACATAAAATATGCTACTAAGCTAACATTGGTTTAACTGTTCTGCATTCATATACCAAAAACAAGACTTAGCATCGGTAGTATCAACACTTTAGGTACACTTTAGCCATCTCAGTTAAATCAATATATAATAATAAATGAGTTGTCAATAAAAAAAAGTAACACCAATACGTCAAGCAACTAGCTTTCATACATAACCCAGAGTCTACAACATTATTGCAACAATAATTTTCATCTGCAGCATCGGCAACATGATGTTATGGTCAAATCTGGCAACAGACAGGCTGTGGTGACTCATAATGATGCCTGACTTTCACCAAATTCTTCACCAAGTCTCAGAGAAAATAACTTTCTGCTTACGGACACAAAGTACAAAAACAATCCAATACAAATCAATTACTGGGCCACACGAACACGCAGAGCCGATTAAACAATTTGGTGGAGAGTTCAAACCAAACCGTGGTGCTTTAAAGTACAAAGAGTGTGCACATTTTTATATTTGGGAGGCCGCAATGAGATCACTCTGGCTGCACTCGATCCCGCTGAGTGACAAAAAAAACAACAACAACCACATACCGAGAAACAGAGACAGAGAACAAATGTTTCAAAGTACCTCTTTAAACAAACGACACACTAGTTTTTTTGTGACACTGAGTTGTATAATAAAGCATCTGTTTGTGTTAATGTTACAGGGTCTATCCGCTTCTGTAATCAATCAACTTTTCTTTGTAAAAATGTGTAAAAGGATGCCATCTTCTTCTGTGGCACGTACATCAGCTCAGAAGGTGCAGTATTATTAACAGTGTTAATGACATTAGTGGTGCACGGCCCGTTATCGTCTCTCCTCTTTCACCCTAGATACCCGTCTGTTTAGCCCCTTTCAGCTGATGCAGTAAATACTCTGCCAGTTTTACATGTTGACATCTAGAGCTGAAATCGATGAATCTATGTCATTTTTGAGGAAAAATGCCAAAGATTCACTGGTTTCAGCCTCTTAAATCTGAATATTTGCTGGTTTTCTTTGCTTTCTGTGATAATAAACTAAATATCTTTAAATTTTGAAGTGTTGGTCAGACAAAACAAGCAATTATGAAGATGTCACCTTGGGCACTGGGAAATTGTGATGGACATTTGATGGACTTTTTTCTGACGCAGAGTAATCAAGAATGACATTATGAAATGGTGATTGTTTTTCCATAATAGTTGGTCTGAAAATCTGTTCACCAAATAACATTTCTTAAATGTTAAATAATGCTAAAAGAAATAAAATACCTTCCCACTTGGGATAATATTGATGTGCAGATTTAACAAAGACAGTTTAACATACATAGAAACATACAAACATACACTTGTTTGACAAATTGACAATAAAATTAAATATGTTCAAGAACTGTTTTCCTTTCAAGACAAGATAAAAGCACAGTTTAGCGACATGCTGTGGTAAAATCTTGACTTGCACATAAACTTCCTGTGCTGCCTATCCTCAGGTGCCAGACTCCAAATATCCCACATGTATTGCAGCTTTATTTGTAGCACAACAGAGTCGACTACATACAGATGATCCAGTAATGTGCCTGTCTAAACGCAGATATAGTGTGTGTGTGTGTGTGTGTGTGTGTGTGTGGCTGCAGATCAGCATTTAATCAAACCTTGTTTGGGCATTATTTTGAAGTTGGACCTTTGAAGAAAGGTCAAGTGTGACACAGCAAACAGTGGAGAGATAAGTGTGTGATAACTGGGTGTGGCATGCTCTGCGCCATGAACGCCTAAAGGCAAGAAAAAATTACCACACAAAGCTAATCTGACCAGCTGCCATCAGCTCTCTGGTAATTTAATTGCAAGGGAGGACATCAGTTTGTCCTGGGACATTTTCTGCTCAGGATGAGCCCGTGAACTTGAGAACAGTGACTGGAGAAAAAACACGTCTTAAGATTGAAGTCTCATTATTTGATTTAAAAGTGACATCTCTAGCGCAGGACAAAATGACTTTGAAGAGAGAAACTTTTAATGATGTGCCACAGTTTGTCCGCTGAAACATTGGCTTCAAGTGCAGAAGTTTCACAACAGAACACAGCTCACTGATGGAGCATTAAAATTAACCGCAGGCAGCGGAGGCCAAACAGCTCCAAAAGTGTGGTGAGGCCAAATTTGTTCAGGCTTTTCACGCTATATGAGTTCAGACTTAGTCTGCTCTGAAGGAAAAATCTGACCTTTAGCATAACTTTCTGGTGCATTTTTGTAGTTTAAAACTGCAATGGGAGCTCTGTAGAAACAACAGGCTGCTAGCCCAAATCTCTTTTAACAAGTATTGACACAGGCATTGTGTTTTGAAAGGTCTAGATTTGGTTCTTGCTGGTGCTGGCTCTGCCAATCTGGCCACATTTCTACTTTGGAGGTGAACAGCATTGTTTCTTCATACGTGATCATGAACAGATCTTTAAACAGGATTTCACACCTCCAAAATCTGCTGGAAAACACAAGGTCAAAAGTCAGCTCATTGTTCTGTTCTGACAGGAAAAACTAGAGGTATAAGAGTATAAAAACTCTGATATAGGCCAGTTGTTTTACACTGAAAGACTTTGCTTACTAATTAATTAAAGTTCCATCTTTCTGAACATTTTAAGGACTTCTCATGCATGTTGGCTTAAAAGCGGAGATTGAAAGTTCATTCTTGACCTTGAAAACAGTATGACAATGCCATCTGCTGAGGAAGACAGGATCAAAGGGTGCTGAAGAGCTACTAAATGGACCTTGTGGGAGATTGTTTTGTCAACTGCTGTTTCCAAGGTCAAGAATAAACTCTAAATCTCCTCTAAATATCTGTTCAGGTGAGAACGTGAACATCAGCCTATTTTTACTCAAAATTAAGAGTTGAACGCATCTTTGCACACGCACAGCTTTCCTGTGACTATAAGTGATGAGTTCAAACCACCTGAAACAAACTTGAAGAGGCTTGTGGGTGCAACACTTGATCTCAAGCTTTGTAAAGATGGAAACAAATAAGAAAGACGGGGAGGTGGAGAGCTGACAGGAGAGCAAGCAAACAAAGTGGAAAGTCTCTATTCTTGGAAGACGTTTTGTATTATTGACAGTCTCTCAGGCTACCGAGAGCATCTGTGTGTGTGTCCTTCAACTCAAAGCCAGGGCTAAATACAGTACGGCCATCTGATATTGTCTTTGATAACAGTTCTCCACCACTAGAAAAACCAGCCAGCCATGCATGCAGTGTTTCTGATAGCCTCCACACAAACAAACACAACTGCCTGTAGATTCACCACACATCTATTAGACTGCCCATGATTCAAACTGTGACATCTACTTTGTTACTGTCTCCTGCTCTCTGAAGAGGAAGTTCAGAGAGGATAACTTCACAAAGCTAGGAGCTCAGAGTAAATAGTGGAGCATTTTTTAATCCACCTAGAAAGTAAACAACCCTCCAGACTTGTGTAAGGCCGTACCAGATCTTTACACAATTCACATTTCAATTTGCCTGTTGGCTCAAAAATTTATTTATTTATTTATTTTTTTTAAATTCTACAAAAAAATCCATCCATCCATCCATCCATCATCTATACCGCTTATCCTCAGAGGGTCGCGGGGGGGCTGGAGCCTATCCCAGCTGACATTGGGCGAGAGGCGGGGTAATTAATAAATAATAATAATTAAAATGTAATCAGAACAGCAACCTGTCATCTTTTCCCCTCAGCTGTTGAATAATGTGACTCCAATGGGATTCAAACAACAGAATAGCATTTATAGCTGCAACAAATCTGTGTGTGTATCTTTTAGAGATAAGGGGGGGGCTATTGATGTAAGTGAAATGACAATCTTGCACGTAAATACACAGTGTTTCTCTCTGATCAGAGGTGGGAACAAACATACTGGTTCACGGTTTTCTTTCCCCCCTCGCTCTCTCAGGTTTGTGCACAAAAACTTCACACCAGTAAGAAGTGGGTTAACTACACACAAGATCAGGGTTCAGGATACAAAGCCAGATCAGCTGTCTGTCTGTCTGTCTGTCTGTCTGTGTGTTATGGACAGAGAAAAGCAAACATTATGAGAGAGAGAGCGAAACGGACAGCATTAGACAGGCTGTATTACAAACTAAATCAAATTTGGCAAAATGGTGGGTTTCAGTCCAAATAGAAGAACTGCACTTTGTTTCAATCACTTCAACTTCTGCAAAACTGTTTTAGCTTGGCTAAGCTTTTGTTGCCGCAATGCAATGTGACACCAGACGGCAAGGAGCAGCGTTGGCCAATCAAATACAAATTTCTGGTAGATTACTTTTAACACGAACATTTTTGGGAAATATTCGCTTTCAATTCACTTTCTTGCCAAGAGTTACATGAGAATATCGATACCACTCAATTAGTGAGCAATATCTCCGTGACTTTTGTTGTCACCATGTGACCAGGTTTCCAGGCAACCAGCAGAGAAACCATTTTTACACTTTGGTTTTTGTAAGGATTAAACAATTGAGATATAACGTGTTAATTATTTCTTTAGAGGTGCTGGTAGGCAGATTTCGTTACCTTTGGACAGAGTTTCCCCGTTTCAAGTCTTTATGCTAAGCTAATCAGCTGCTGGCTCCAGTTTTATATTTACCGTACAGACATACAGCGGTATCCATCGTCTCATCTAATTCTCTGCAAAAAAAAAGGAAATAAATGTATCCCCCCATTATTGTCTGACAATTCTACCAGTAGAGAGTGAGGGAGGACTCAAACCAGGGACGTCGAGATTGCATGATAAGTGTCTAAAATCTCTTTACAGTAGGATACCTTCTTGTTTTAGGAAACCTGCAAGTTGCGTCTGCTCCCACTGAGACTCTCAAACTTCTTCATGCGGTGTGGAAACCATTAAACCAATAGATCTGGAGTCGCGATTAGTATACTGGTGTTGGCTCACAGCACAGTATTCAACAACAGTCTAACAACATGCCAAAGTCAATTTAGAATATTTAGTGGGACTGGCCTTGGTGGATGAGTGTGTGCGTTTTTGTGTGTTTGACGAACAATTCAAACATAAAAACATCAATTTTCAAAGTAAACATCCCACACAAAATGTTTATATTTCAGTTGCAAACCTCAATCTCGTCTTCACTTGTCCAACAGTAATGTAGAGTGTGTTTGTGTGTGTTTTGTTAGGTGGATCTACCAAGAGACTGGCAGGTATCTCTGTTAGAATAGTGTGTGCAAGATGTGCTGACTGATGAAAGGTAGCATACCAAGACATTATTTATATATGTTGTTAATGGAAATATAATCCAGTTCTGCATGCAAAGTATGAACAATATTTGTATGTGGGCAGATGATCAAAAGCCTTTTTACTTGAATGCATGCGTATGGAGGCGTATGCTCCGTTTGCGTAACATCTGTGCAAATGTGCGTGTATGTGCACGCGCGTGTGTTCATGTGACTGTTTGCACGTGACTAGTTGTGTCTGGCTACATTTCGTGCAGTTGACTGTGTGTCTCGGTAATAACCCGATGCTGACTAATCACCAGTTGATAGTCAGCAAATGCTTCATCAAGAGGAAGTTGATTGCTTTCACTTCAGCTGAATCTGTACCCAATCTGAAACCTAGGCGGCATCGCAACATGTCCAAAGCAAGAGGCTGACACGAAGAGACACAGAAGAAGTGTGCACAGTGTTTGTGTGTGCAAATTCTCTCAGGTCAACCAAAACAAAGACCACGATCAGATCACGCCAAAGCCACATAATGCACATGATCCATCCTGTATTGTTCTGCTCGTGCTGGTTGAGGTTTCCAGCAGAATAGAAACACATTAGACTTGAAAGACAATAGAGGGAGAACATCTGTTGGCCATTTACATCTCTCTTTGGGACCTGTGTTTTGTTTTTGTGCAGATTTACTAGACCAAGCAGAAAAATAGCAGACAGAAGGAGGACTTTAAAAAGCAGTGTTAAGAGTAAATAAAAGAAATGGGTCTTTATTGTTTGTGTGTGTGTGTGTGTGTGTGTGTGTGTGTGTTTTTGACTCACCAAAAGGCCTTGAAAGCTTCATAAATGTCGTTCAGACGTTGTCGTTTGGTCAAGGCTGCAATCTTAAGCCCTGCAGTCGTACCTGAAGACACATAAAATAAAAAGAGTTAAGACCCAGCAACTCAGCACAGTGCACACAGACACACAAACACACACGCACAGTAGGTCAGGTTATACTGTACATTAAATCAATAAGGCACACAACACGACAGCAAATACGCACATCCACTCTTACTCTCTCATGCACACAAGCATAAAAATAAATTAAAGCTGCAAGCAGTGATGAACGGGCCCTCGCACCTTCCCGCACGTCGGGGGTGCTGGCAGGACGCCGGTCGGTCACAAAGACTCAAATATTCACAATTTAACTTTATGAAGGTGGTTTATATTCTCTGACCAGATTTGAGGTGGATCCTGTTAAAGTGCTAGGCAGAGTTGGTAAAAATAGGGGGCCTGTGAATTGGAAAAAAATGCATTAAAATTGCACACAAAATTCAAAATGGCCGACTTCCAGTTGGGCGGAGTTATGAAAGCCAATGGGAAATATGTCAGAAATGATAAGAGTAATGTGTTTAGAAAGTTGAAATTTATGCAGGAAATGCAATGCAGCTAAGGTTAAGGTAAATAAAATACAACTGATAAATGTTCTCTGACAGCAAAAAGGTGGAAGAGCTCTGCTGTTGATTTAACACTGACATTTATATCACTGCAACTAACATAATTATTTACATTATTGCTTTAATCTGCCCATTCTTTTCTGGATAATTTAATGAATCACTTGGTCTATAACATGTCAGACTGGTGAAAAGTGTCCTGACCATTTCCCAAGCACACCGCAAGAATTGCTTGTTTTGTCTGACCAACAGCCTAAAACCCAAAGACATTCAATTCATTAAACATTAAGAAAACCAGCAAATATTCACATTTAAGATGCTAGAACCAGAGATTTTTTTGGCACTTTTGCTTCACAAACTACTTTAATGATTAATCGATTTATAAAGTTGTTGCTGAGTAGTTGACTAATCTTTTCAGCCCTAAATGTCTTCTTATTTTTTATATATATTGAAATCAAACAGCAGGCTGGTGGCATCAACCACAGCTGATGACATTTAAACGCACCTGCAGCCACTGATGGTGAAAACACAGATGAATAGTTGATTACAAAGCAGTAAACTCCTAATATTTTCTTTATTATTAATTGGCAAGCCCAGAATCCAAACATAATGGTAGCTCTTCTGTTTTCCCCACAGTCACAGGTGTTTTATTATTTTTATTAACTACAGTAAACTGCTCCTTCCTGGTTAATTACAAAGATGCAGTGATGAAGGAAATTAAGCTTATTCTACTACTAATGTCCAAAGTGCAACCCTTGTCTATAAACCTTTGCCTGCTTTACATTTAAACACCATTCAGAAATCCTAATTATAAAACACTTTATAATTACATAACATAATTATATAATTAGAGCAACCTAATTATGCAAGCTGACCTGTCCCAGGGTCCCAGGCTGTCTGCACCTCCAGCCTCTCTTCTCTTTTTGTTTTTGACACAGGCCTACAGAAACTACTGTAAATGCCTCCTCCCCTCTCCTCCTCTCTCTCTCTCTCACTCACTCACT
>LKNJ01003179.1:0-33830 GCA_002120245.1 Maccullochella peelii | reverse complement strand
CTCCTCCTCCTCTCTCTGCAGCAGCAACCTGAGATGCTGTGTATTCCGCCTGCTGGAGCCGACCAACAGCGGCTAGAAAATGTTAAATATCCGTCGCCGGTGTGTTAACCGGACACCGAGCTCACCTCTCCGGGTTATGTCAGCCGCCGGCTTCGTGTTTTTGTCCGCTGAGCGGTCGGACGGTCGCTCGGCTCTGCAGCTGCTTCTGTTGCATAGGTTGTCCGCTGCTCCTGCAACTGAAGCCCGGCCTTTAAATACGCCTTTAAAGGAATATCTGTCGGAAGAACAGACGTAGCGCTGGCTTCCGCCGACGTCACGGCTAGTTTGCATAAAGGGGCGGGGCCGTGGCGGTGGAACGCAATCAAGACGAGAGGCTGAATTTTTAAAGGGGAATACCGTAAAAGATATTCAGCGTTACAAAGCCTGAGTACGTTAACTTAACTACAGTTTTAAGGTTCTTGGACTTTACTTGAGTATATCCATTTTATGCTACTTTATACTTCTACTTCACAATATTTTAGAGGGATCTGTTGTACTTTATAAAATCAGAATCATTTATTTATTGCTAAGTAGGTTTTCACATACAATGAATTTGCCGTGGTATTTTGGTGCATAACAATAAACATAGTAAATAAAAAAATAAAACAAAATAAAAAAGCAAGTCAAGAAACATAAATATGTTGCATGAAAAATGCAGTCAACACCAATCACACATATAGAGCATATTAAAATACATTGCATTTAACCGTGTTTTACAGCTGGAGTATTTGAGTAGCCTAGTACAGATGTGTAATTTTCTGTAGCAGATTTCTTGACACATGTCATCAGTTCACAATCATGTTTAAAAACAATTCTCACAAATTGAGGTCATGAAGTATCAAGCTGATAAAACAATGTAAAAAGTATGTTTTCTGAGCTGTTAAAGGTGGCCCAGGGTCTCTGTAATTGATATTACACAACAGTGGCCATTTATGTGAATACAACACTTACTGCACATTCTCCAACTAATAAAATATGTATATTACTTTCAGATCAGTAAACAAAGTAACATGCTTATATCCATGGTCTTTCTTTCTTTTTCTGCCTTTATTTATTTCAGCCTTTGAGTTCACCAAGATAAAATCATAATAAAAACGGTGCCGGATTAACCCTCTCTAGGGGGACAAAAGAATTTGCTGCGGGTTCCTAGTTTCTTCCACTCTGTGCATTTTGTGTGTATTGGTTAGAAATAGTATTCATTTGTGGTAATACACAAATGCATTTAGGAATATGCAACATGTAAGCGCAACATAAACTGAAATAATAAAGGCCTTAAAACTAGATTTTACCTCAGGGCTCCTCTACAAGAAGGGACAACAATACGTAATAATGCAGTTGTCACCCCCTATCACTTCAGTGTATAATGTGCTTTAGTAGTGCATACAGATTGCCAAACAGATTTGCAACTGGACAGATAAGGGTCTGGGGGCCTTGGGACAGTTGCCTGCTTTGCCCAAAATAATGAATACATTTCAAACAGAGATTATAGCAATGACTGAGAATTATTTTCATTATCTATTAATCTGCTAGTTATTTTCTCAGTTAATCAATGTACAATCAATCAGTGAACTTTCGTAATTTTTGCTCATAAAAGGACTCAAACGATGAATCAATTATCAAAAGTTTTGCTAATAAATTTTCTGTCAGTGGAACAATCTACTGATTGTTTCAGCTCTACAATCAGTCATGAACCCCTCATAAAAGACACCACAGTAGAAACAGCTGATCAAGGAAAAAAACAAACAAGACAGCTCACTAATGCATTATGCTATAATACACATTGTCCCTGACAACGTTTTTAGCACTTAAACTGGAAGCCAACACACTCTCATACTTGCAGTACACACCGCAATCTCTGATGTATTTTGTTTGTGCAAATACTTTATAATTAAATTCTGGAAATGCAATAGATGCATAAGACTGATGAAGACAAATACCAAGTGACCCCATTCAAAATGTAGACAAAATGTACAAAAGGCATGCTGTGGTGTAACCTTTTATGCTGTCACTTATGAAGTCACTTGTGGCTCTCCTTTGTTTTTTGTCAGTGAAACGTTACATACGGAAGCTTTCTATTAGTTTCAGACAAAACTGAAATTATATATAGACGGTAACAGCAAAAGATGCTTGTTTGCTTGTGTGTCTGTGTATGTTGGGAGGTGGACAGGGCTTAAAAAAAAGACAGACGGTTTGTTAACCACTGGTTTGGTTGATGTTAACACCCATACTTAAAGCTCTAACTGATGTTATGCACCTCTATAGGTGATGTCCCCTCCCTCCAAGGGCAGAAACTCATATGACCGGATCTTTCTATAGCCCAGGTAGGTTGAGCATCTTGGGTAATATATGACAGCTCTAATTGCTCATGCAACATCATGTGACATTCAAATGATCTTTGGAGCTCCCTCTGACCATCCACACTGATTACATGCTTTGGCTTCTGAAACCTAATTTGAGTAGGAACTGATACCAAAACACAGACAGAAACATGAAAAGATAAAATAAATGGGTGAGACAGAGAAAGGAGTGTTTCCTGATGTGGTAAAAATAACTCCTTTTGTACATTCAGTCTAGTCGACTGACACTGACACTGAACTATAACTTGAACACAGCTGTTTTTCAAGAGTTAAATGAGCAGATTTAAAACGTAAACATCCAAAATCATCATCTAGAGTTAAAGATCTGTCTGATGGCAAGCCATTATTAAGAGTGCAACTCTAAAAATAACACTGACATGTAGTAATTTTAATGCTCTCTATCATTTGTCTTGCCCTGGAAGATCCTATTACTGGTCTGTTGTAGCCTGCATGAACACGAAACCATAAAAATATAACAAGACGATGTTATCTGCAGTAAATCTGCGTACATTTGTCAAGGACACGTCAGCAGGACAAATCAGTGTTGTAGTGATTTAAACTGTGTTCATGTCAAAGTGATGAATGGTCAAACTGATGAAATTGCATTTATCTTAGTTATTCCTTAGAAGAAAAGTCTGGGGATATTCTGTATTTTTCGTACAGTCAAAAAATCTAACAAAAAAAACTAAAACAATGAGTTGCTTATACCAACATGTCCGTGTAGCCAAAGCCTGAGGTGTCTTATTCCTCTGTGCCGTAGAGCTCCATTGTTGTCCAAAATATTTATTATTTTTTGATTTTATATTATTGTTGGGTTTTTCTTCCATTTTATTGTTGTATTGTTTTTAACTTTCTGATTTTATTCTGAAATGTTTTAATCCTGGTTCAGCACTTTGTAACTTTGTTTTGTGTGCTATGATGATAATTATCATTCTTATTATAAAAACAATTAAAAATGCATAAATGAGCCCCACTATTGCACTGGGTGACATGATTCTTACCATTACCATGAACATTTATTATTATTTTGAGTCAATCTCACACACACCGTCCTGCTGCTGTAAACACTCACTAAAGCAGCAAATGTGTATTAATCCGCAGCTGAAAATAGTCCCCAACAAATTCCTTATTTACTCCTGTTTGAATAACGTTTGCTAAAAACTGCAGTGCCCAGTTGATTTAAGAAATTGCTGAGCCTTTTTTAAAAATCAAACTGCCCGTATATATTCGTGAGTCATTTCTAAAGGCCAGTTTCTTACTATGACTGGCCCTACATGAATATACTACTTTCTGTTTTGGCTGTTTCACATGAAATATTTGAGTATTTGTCTTTTTGCCCTTTCTTTTCTTACTGGTTTGAAGTGGGCAAGGCAAAATATCTTATCATTTATTTCTTTGGAATCTGAATGTGATGACAGTTGTGGGGTTGTTTATGTTGCCAGCAATGGTCAATCAAATGTGGTCAAACCGCACCCACACAGTCCTGATGAAGCAGATCAGCTGAGTTTTTGAGTGTAAAACTGAAGTTAAGAGGAACTTGTATCTTTTTTCTTTGTAGCCTTGTACTACAGAGCACTGTGCCCCTGTTGACTAGAGTTACTGTCTTAAATCTAGCTCTTGCTTCCTGTACGTAAAAGTTTGTGGATTAAAGGAAACTGATTAAGAGCTGCTTCCACTGTAGCCGAGGCATGAGCGGACCTGCAGGTGAGAGATTAACAGCTGCTTATGGCTTTATGTAATGAAACAATGTCCAGCACACACACATACACACACACACACACACACACAGACACAGATTTACACGAATACAACTGCACAAAACTGCACATCCACACACACACAGTATTTAAAGGACTGGAAGGGAGTTTGATGTAAAAAAAACCTTTACCGGCTCCACAGGGAGGTCAGAGGTCATTCACAGAGCAGCAGCCCTGCAGGGATTCAGTGTTTTGCTCAGGAACACCTGAGCAGGGTGGATCCAGTCTGTTCTAGCTTTATGTTATATCCTTACTACCACTATGCCACCCCGCAGAGGAACAGGAGTCAAATAGCTTCTATGTTTGCTGTGGAGAATCATAGAGCAGAAACAATTAGTCGATCAATTATTTAGTCAACTGACTGAAGCACAAATGCCAAATATTTTCTTGTTCCATCTTCTAAAATTTGCTGTTTTTATTTGTCATATTTGAATAAAAACTGAATATTTGTGGGTTTTGGACAGATAGTCAGATAAAACAAGGATTTTGACCACTATAAAAAAAATATAATGGCCATTTTTCACTCTTTTCTAATATTTTATAGACAAAGTGGTTAATCATTTAGCCAAGAATATAATTAGCAAATTAATTGATAAAGAAAATAATCCTTAGCTGTAGCCCTAACCCGATACTGTGAGTTCTGATCTGTGAAACTGAACTTTCATCAGTAAACTTGCTCCCCTTTAACTTCTCTTGGTATCAAACAGCGCCCTCTTTTGGTGAACACTAGGACGTGCAGAAAAATGGGGCGCAGTTACTCCCAAACTTTTGGACATGTGATCTTGTGATAAAACAATGTATGAGCCATCGTCACCAGTTGCATTATGTCTATGGATTGGGACCAGGTCAACCAGAGGATTTCTTTTGCAGTTTTATTTGCATAATTTTCAGAATAAAGAGGTAAAAATTTCACAATAAATAAAACAGAAAAAGCCAGAGGAACGTCTGAAAAGTTACTCCCGACTCCTCTGCGACTCCCAGGTTGGGGAACCACTGGCATAAAGAGTGAATTGAAACTAAAATAAAGACAAACTGAAGACTTCCTTTATAACATGTGTATTTGCTTTGTTCACGGTTGGTTAAATATTAAAAAATCTTGTTAACATCTTGGACATATACAGTTTCATATGAAGTCTTATAAAAACATCAATGGTTGAGTTGTTTGCACTGTCACCAGCTTAGTTAACAAAAGTAATATATTTTATGTTCATGTTTACTAGTTATATACACAATATAAATACACTAATAAAAGAAAAGTTTTGAAAGAACCTTTGAATGAACCTCAGGTGATATGAACCAAAATGATCCCACTTAATGCTTTCTGCTTAACTCCGATTGTTCAAGAGTCCCAGAAAGTTAACTTTTAGGAGAGGAAAAAAGTGAAAATAAGAAAACTTAACATAATACAAATAACACTACAGTAATAATAACTAGTTAGAAATCCTTATAAAAAGAACAGAACACAAATGTCTACAGATTATAAACAGATTTTAACATATGAGGAGGCAATTTATAGCCCAGTCTTTTCACTTAAAATTATAAATAACTAAGATTTTAATATGCATGAGGAATTTTATAGCCAGGAATTTTGTCTTGTTTGTTGGTTTGGTTGATTTTCCCCAGTAGGTCCTTCACATCTTCTGTCTGCCTTTGTATGAACTATCCAGTAACATAGATAAAAATTAATCTTGTAGGGAAATAAATAGAGAAAAAAGTAGAAACTTTGTCTAACAATGAGGTAAGTATTTGAAAAAGAACTACAACAAGAGCAAAACACTGAGTTAGTCCTTATTTTGTGTGTTTTGATCAGATTCCAGTTGTTGCAGGACAAAACCTGTCGCGAGTTTGAGTCAAGCTCCCAACTTTGTATCATCTTTCATCATACTTCCCGTCACTCTTCACTGCACGTTGTCCATTAAAGCATACCTTCCATGAAAACAAGCTTTATTTCCAGGGCTTTCCCACAGTGATGGTGAAATCTAAAACCACAGGAGTTTTGTTTTCAGGGTAGTTTGACTCCTTTGAGCTGCAGAAGCTCACGTGAAAAACACAGCTGGAGGCGAGGCTCAGTCACACAGTGCTCCCACATAATACTAGTGTGTTCAAACTAAATATAAAACAGGGTACAGCAATACTAAAAATGTATATACCTTCAGTAAAGTGAAGCGTTTTGTATTTCTAAAAAAAAAACATATCCAGCAGAACTTGCGCCCACATTTCTTTTTTCAGTCTTCATTCATCTTCATAATCCCAAAAAATAACCTGTTAGTGATATTAGTATTTCAAATCACCACTTCATAGCGGCAGGGAGAAGCTGCTCAGTTGGTGACATTTTATGTAAACTTGTTGTGTGACATGGCTGCCACGTGATTCTTTCATATCTTGAAGATGCAAAAGGCAAGTCGAGGTTGTGATTTTGATCCCCCTCCCTTTCCAAAGACAGATCTTCACTCCTTTTCCCACTGATTCTCAACCTGGGGTCAGTTCACAGGGAGTCCCAGAGTAGTTTTAAAAGAGCTGTGGCATTAAGAACTCAGGCTCCAACTTTAAAATCCATTTCCAGACAGTCAACCGCTCTACTCTACCTTCCAGATGGCAATCTTTCCGTCGTGTTTGCCAGCTCCACTGAGGATGTACCGATCCTCAGCAGAGCACAGTGCCGTCACCTGGTCGTTGTGGCCATGAAGCTCCTTCAGGACCTGGTAGCGTTCTGTTTCCAGGATGTAAATCTTCCCTTTAGTAGAACTGCGGCCAACACCGCCAACCCACACCTGGAGAGAAAAGAGAGGATTTAAAAAAGGGACAGATAATTGTGGTGGTTTTATTTCATGTCACTGCCAGGATTATAATGCATTTGTAGGTGATTTAAAAGGTTTTGTGCATGTGTGCAATAGTCCTGCATATTAACCTGGTTTTTGACTTTGATCATGCAGTAACATCCGGCGCAGTCCTGTAGAGCCACGCGGTGAAACGGTTTGGTTGTGTCCTTAATGTGCCAAATACACACTTCTCCTGAGTCCACACAAACACTCCACAGCTCCTCACTCTGACACACACACACACACACACACACACACACACACACAAGCAAACACATCGAGGAAAAAGGGTCACACTCAAATTTGATGCCCAACAATACACACCAAGGTACCAGAGAGATAAACTCAGTGTACAGCAAACTGTGTGTGTGTGGTACCTCAGGTAACAGCAGTAGAGAGCTGAATGTAGCTGTGGATCCTTTTTGTTGCTCTGGCAGATTCAGACGATGTTTCACTGAGCCGTTCCTCCACACCTCCATTATATTGTCCCTGGAGCCTGGAGAGACAAACAGACAGACAGACAAAGAATATTCAGTCTCCATCATCAAGTTTCCTGTTTATAATTCTCCAGCGAGAGAGTGAAACTTACAGCACCACAGCGTTCCGTTACAGCTGGAGACAGAGTGCAGATGGTCGCAGGAGAGGCGAAAGTGCTTCTTCACCTGAGTGGTTTGACACAAATATCACAATTATGAAAGATAAATCTGCAGGTTTGAAACAGGAAAATAACTGAAAGAAGGCGGGAGAAACCAGGAGAGTCAGTAGGAGTTGATCTGACTTGTGTGTTCATCTGACAAACCAAACCAAATCAGCTCTAAACCTGCAAACTTATCAATGCAAGATTTATTTTATGGCATTTCAGCCTTTTATGACAGTATATAGCATGCTGTTTTATCGAATACATGACAAGATAAAACAGAAAACCAATAAAAACATAGGTTACGCTGCCCCCAATCTAACAAAGTGTTGGTTTGAAACTGACCTGTAGTGTCGAGACGTCCCACATCATGACGCTTCCCTCTGCACTGCAGGAGTACGCCACCTTCTGGCTGAAGAACAAAGTGCACTAGTAAGATTTATTTTCTTTTACACGTCACTCTGATCCAGATTTACACATACAGTGGGGCAAAAAAGTATTTAGTCAGCCACCAATTGTGCAAGTTCTCCCACTTAAAAAGATGAGGGAGGCCTGTAATTTTCATCATAGGTACACTTCAACTATGAGAGACAGAATGGGGGGAAAGAATCCAGGAAATCACATTGTAGGATTTTTAATGAATTAATTGGTAAATTCCTCGGTAAAATAAGTATTTGGTCACCTACAAACAAGCAAGATTTCTGGCTCTCACAGACCTGTAACTTCTTCTTTAAGAGGCTCCTCTGTCCTCCACTCGTTACCTGTATTAATGGCACCTGTTTGAACTCGTTATTAGTATAAAAGACACCTGTCCACAACCTCAAACAGTCAGACTCCAAACTCCACTATGGCCAAGACCAAAGAGCTGTCAAAGGACACCAGAAACAAAATTGTAGACCTGCACCAGGCTGGGAAGACTGAATCTGCAATAGGTAAGCAGCTTGGTGTGAAGAAATCAACTGTGGGAGCAATTATTAGAAAATGGAAGACATACAAGACCACTGATAATCTCCCTCGATCTGGGGCTCCACGCAAGATCTCACCCCGTGGGGTCAAAATGATCACGAGAACGGTGAGCAAAAATCCCAGAACCACACGGGGGGACCTAGTGAATGACCTGCAGAGAGCTGGCAGCAAAGTAACAAAGGCTACCATCAGTAACACACTACGCCGCCAGGGACTCAAATCCTGCAGTGCCGTCGTGTCCCCCTGCTTAAGCCAGTACATGTCCAGGCCCGTCTGAAGTTTGCTAGAGAGCATTTGGATGATCCAGAAGAGGATTGGGAGAATGTCANGTCAGATGAAACCAAAATAGAACTTTTTGGTAAAAACTCAACTTGTCGTGTTTGGAGGAGAAAGAATGCTGAGTTGCATCCAAAGAACACCATACCTACTGTGAAGCATGGGGGTGGAAACATCATGCTTTGGGGCTGTTTTTCTGCAAAGGGACCAGGACGACTGATCCGTGTAAAGGAAAGAATGAATGGGGCCATGTATCGTGAGATTTTGAGTGAAAACCTCCTTCCATCAGCAAGGGCATTGAAGATGAGACGTGGCTGGGTCTTTCAGCATGACAATGATCCCAAACACACCGCCCGGGCAACGAAGGAGTGGCTTCGTAAGAAGCATTTCAAGGTCCTGGAGTGGCCTAGCCAGTCTCCAGATCTCAACCCCATAGAAAATCTTTGGAGGGAGTTGAAAGTCCGTGTTGCCCAGCGACAGCCCCAAAACATCACTGCTCTAGAGGAGATCTGCATGGAGGAATGGGCCAAAATACCAGCAACAGTGTGTGAAAACCTTGTGAAGACTGACAGAAAACGTTTGACCTCTGTCATTGCCAACAAAGGGTATATAACAAAGTACTGAGATGAACTTTTGTTATTGACCAAATACTTATTTTCCACCATAATTTGCAAATTCTTTAAAAATCCTACAATGTGATTTCCTGGATTCTTTCCCCCCATTCTGTCTCTCATAGTTGAAGTGTACCTATGATGAAAATTACAGGCCTCCCTCATCTTTTTAAGTGGGAGAACTTGCACAATTGGTGGCTGACTAAATACTTTTTTGCCCCACTGTACATCTGCCGCATCTCTCACTTCAGCTCAGTTTAATACAATTTAATCTACCGGCATGAAAGCTCAGAAACAATATTGCATAAGTGTGAAGTTACAACACAGTTATACAATTCAAAACTGCATTTAAATCGTATAAAATCATAAACACCGATAGTATAGGTCGCTTTTATGGGATCAAAATAAGTGTGTGTGTGTGTGTGTGTGTGTGTGTGTGTGTGTTACCTGTATTTGTCTGTGTCAAGTGCCAGACCGGTGACCTCGGCCCGGTGTTCAGTCAGCTGTCTGTTACAGACCATGGCAACCATGCTGATGATGTAGATAACGGAGTCCTCAGAGCCCATCCAGACCTGGTCCTTATCAACTCCCAGCATACAGTTCTGAAAACAGAGAGACAGAAAGACACCTTACTGATCAGGATCGCACAGCTACAGGGAACATAACAACCGGGTGTCTACAGATAAAACAGAGAGAAAATTATAGATTTCAAGACTAACATAAAAAGATTAGAGGCCAGAGAGGCTGTTGAGTGATTAGCTGGTGCAATAAATATAATTGCTACTTATTTGCACAGGGCTTCGTACAGTTGGATTTCTCTTTTAGATCTGAAACAATTAGTCAAATAATTCATTTGTCGATTGACAGAAAATGAATTGGCAACTATTTTGATAATCGACTCATCGCTAATACGTTATTTTTCCAGCAAAAAATGCCAAATATTTGCTGGTTCTAGCTTCTAAATTGTGAGGATTTGCTGTTTTTCTTGGTCTCCGGCGACAGTAAACTGATTACTTTTGGGTTTTGGATTGCTCGTCAGACAAAACAAAACATTTGAAGATGTCACCTTGTTGCATGTCAATTTGCTTGTCTTTTCTTAAGGAGGAGTGCGTTAAGCTGTCGTGGCCACTGTTCTTTTCACTTTTTTCTGACATTTAATGGATCAAACGATTCACTGATTAATCCGAGAAAATAATCGTTTGATTAGTTGCAGCCCTTATATAAAGAAAGTTGGGTTTACCTGTAGTAGGTCTGTTCCTAACAGGTAAGTGTTGCAGGTATGTATAAAAGTAAGTAGATTAGATTAGATTAGTATGCATGATGATAAGCATTATTTTGAGTTTGGGTTAAACAGAAAATGCCAAATGAGTTTGGTGTGGGAACAAATTCGTTGTACATTACCTGACGTCTCCACTAGGTGGTGACATTGTCTAATAAACTACAGTACTCAGCAGAAAAACACACAGTCCTCTCAGCACCATTAAATCTTATATCATAGTCTGTTTTAACAGATTCAAACTTGACCAACAGAAAACTATGCGGTTACAGTTGTCAAAGCTGCTCAGCCACAACTTTAACTTTTTTTTTTATTATTGATTGAGTGTAGAGAAAACACACACACTCTCTCTCTCTCACACACACACACACACACACACACACACACACACACAGGTTCACATACATTAACATATTTCATGTGACTGTGACCTGCATGCTTGGAGTAGAGGTCAGTGATTAGCACTGTGCCATAAAACTTTACACTCATCCATAACCTCATTTACCATGAACATTTTCCAAAGAGCTTCAAGGAACTCCTGCCAACTTTCACTTTATATTTTGTTATGATGAAGTCGATGTTTGCACGGAAAATGTTTTGGTCTTAGGGGAAATGAAAAGTATTCAAAAACCCACTGTTGTCTCCCCAAAACATGTGCTGGCTGTCTTGCAGTCTGAACATAAGACTAATACTGTTTGAAGTGAAGCAACAGGAGCAAAAAATAAACCTGAGGAAAACAGTTTTATCTGTATCTGATGTCAGTGGCATGTAGAGTATGTGCTGTTTACATGCTGATTCTGTCCAGTGATGTGAAGTAGTATGTAGTATGTGCAATCACTACAACATTATGAATTAGAACAGTGTTAGCTAGCATTATTCTTTTCGATATCTTACTGTGAGCAATATACGCACATTTTTATACAGATTTACTTCTTTACTTCTACCAATTCAGTCACTTGGAGAGGTTTTTATTTTTTTTAAATGTGATTGGGTTTTGTAACTCCTGGGCAGAAATCAAAATTAACTGGAGAGAGTGTGGATCAGCTTTTATGGATCATACCTATATTTTGCTATTGCCTATGTTTTAAGCCTTTTTGAGATGGAGGCACTTAATGTCAAGGATCCTGGGTTTTAGTATTCCTGTTTTGTTTATGTATTTTGGAGATTATGCCTAAAGGTTTGCGTAAAACTATTATCTACCTTCTGAACCAAAAACTATTACCAAATGCTGGCTTTAGGGAAACCCTCTATCATGGACCTTTTCATAGACAATGTCAACTACCTACGCCTACACCTATGACTTAACACCGTTCAAGTCGAGAGAAAAGAGGATGAAAAATACCAAGAGAAACAAGACTGTGAGTCACAGGAAACAGACACTGCCCAAACCTGCAATTATTTTTTGGTTACTCTGGTGCAGTGGAAACAAGCTGTAAACACAACACTGATAACCTTTTAACCTTAATCACCTTTTAAGTTGATATAGCTAACATGTTACCAAACAGTTGCCTACGAAGCAACATTAGCATTCATCTGAAGTCGTGTTTTTGCCATCCCAACTTGCAAACAACTCCATATCTGTCTTTTTGTGTGTCCTGCATCTTCGTGTTTTTGTGCATTTGTGTTGTGGCGTGCAGTTGAGCTTGTGTGTTAGTGTGTGCAGTGTGCGTTTTCTTTACCAGTCTTGCATTCCCAACGTGACAGGTGTGTGTGAGGGACCAGCTGGAGGCATCAAACACCATCACCTTCCCCCCGCTCACAGACACCCATAACTGACCTGAAACACACACACACACGCAGTATTTATCAGTTTTTTCTCAATACCCTATTGCAAACTTGTGACCTACAGCTGCCACTAGCTGTTGACTCTTTCAGGAAGCCAAGAAGAAATGTTAATATCAACCAACAGTTTTGAATGGAAACACTTTATGTTCAAAACTATTTTTCTGCTGCCTGACTCCACCCAGGCTTCACCTAACGGCCAGTTTCCTGCAACGTATTCAGTGCTATTTAAAAGCACTGCTGGTGGTAAAAAAAAAAAGAAAGTAACATCCTGTATTTCATAGGAGGAGAGACAGAGAGGGACAGTGGGAAATAGAAAAGGGAGTGGAGAAGGGAGAGAGAGAAGTAGGAGAGAGGAACTGGCCATATGCCAGGAACTCAATTCAGTGACCTATATTCAAACCAGAGAGGGTGAGAGAGTCAGAGAGAGGCAGGGAGAATCTGAATAGCCAGATTTGTTCTTTTCACCAGCAGAAATCCCAAAGTGCTGACTGCTATGGAAGAACTGAACAGAGTCTGTATCTGTGGGCATCACTGAGAATGAGTGTGCACGAATGTGTTAGTGCTGGGGGTCAGTCTGCCACCAGCCGGGCATCTAAGTGGCCCCAGATGGTCGGTCCCAGCTGAAGGCCGTGACTTTATAGCTCTTTTTAAGTTGTTTCCTCTCAGTCTTCCTGCCATGTAATGTGCCAGTCTGTCTGCCCCCCATAATAAAAATCTAAGGCTGAACAAGAATAAGCAACTCTTGTGTTTTAAAGGTCAAGTGTGGTGACTGGGATTTCCTGATGGTTGACATATTAAGTATCTTGGTAAAGTTTTGGGCAACCACAAGCTGCCAGAACAGCTTCAATGTAGGGGTAAACACCATTTTTTCAAAAGATGTTTCTTGTCAGGTTCTTATGATGTGGAGGAGAGCGCTGTTTAACACTCTCTGCCACAGGTGTTCAAATGTGTTGGAAGCTGGTGACTGTGAAGGCCATAAAATATGGTTCTTTGTTATACTCATTAAAGCATTCAGTAACGGGGCACCCTGGTGGCCTCGGGATCAAGGCACTGAACATAAACAGCAGTGTCTCCGGTTCATGTCCGGCCAGGGACCTTTTATTGCATGTCACCCCCCGATCTCCTTCTCCTCTCCTTTACTGTCATCTCCCATTTGTAGACTATCAGTTAACACATAAAATGGTCAAAAGAATACATAAAATTTCAGTGACGCCTCGTGCCTTAGGTGGAAGTTTCTGCATTCATTATGTTTCTTCATTCATTTATTCAGGTTTTCCTTTAATTTATCACTAATCAATGACTAATTCACAGGAATCAGTTATTTCACTGCTAAACAGATTCTGACAACATTCAGGGTAAATGTTGCACCACACCTTGCACTTTCAAAATTATTCAAAAGTAAACTACATTTCCTTCATCTATATACAGTATCTACTATTGTACAGTGCAAACTTAAGTGCATTTTGACAAAGCATTATATCAGCATTTTAGATCTCATATACCCACTGCTCAATGCAAAGTTTTGCCCAGAGTGGGACAGCATCACACCTGATGTTGACATGTGTACTGCCTTATTCTGTGCTTTCATGTGACTTCATAGCTTGCCTTGGAAAGGCTAAATTTATGACAATTTTGCCTTGAGTAGAGGCGTCCCTCCCTAAACATTTCCCACTGACTTCCTTTTGTAGTTTTCCGGTAAAGGAGACCGGAGGAGGAAGTGTTGTTGAGAAACTTTATGTGCAGCTTTATGACGGTCTTTCTTTTTATGTCTGAGTGAAACAGAGCGGGAGTGAGTCAAAGAGACGCGCTGACAAGGCAAGAGAGAGAGAGAGAAACCTGACACCTGTCATCTCAGTGATTATATGAACACTGAAGGGATTGCTTGGTTACAGAAGCAATATGTGTGTGTGTGTGTTTGTACCTGGTGTGTATAGAAGTACATCTACAGCCTGAGGTGCAGCGAGTTCCAGCGAGGGGTTAATTTTATGCTTCAGCGTCTCTGCGGTCGTCTTGGGAACCATCATTGGCACTAGAGACACACACACACACCAAACTGTTTCCTTAGACCACTGTGTGATGGTAGCTAACCTTCCACAGGTGGTGAATGCACAAACGTGCACTGAAAACCCCCAACAGCAATAAGAATAACCACAAAACCTTTGAGTCATTATGTACTAAGGAACACAAAGTTTCCAAATGATCTCAGACCAATCTTAGTGTCTTTAGTATGCAAATTTCAACTGAAACCAATTCCTTAACCTCCATATCCTACATTAATTGTGTTTCTTTGTGTATGAGAGAAGCAGTCAAACTGGATTCATAATGTCTTCCGTGTTGAAAGAATGGGTTGGCTTAATAGTGCTCTAGATGGTAAAAGTAAAGCAAACAAGACAATATCTACAACAATAATCATCATCATCTTCCCCTACCTTCCATCTTGATGCGGTCAAAGTGACCTAGCTTAGAGGCAGCGTAGATGGCCTTACTGCTCTGAAGGCTGCCCACTACTGCGTCCATTAACAAGGCATTGGTCAGAGCCTGCTGCATGTACTGGGGGTCCTGGAGACAAAGACCCATTTGCAAATTATGTTTTGAACATGACATGTAGCACCTCGCAGTAAGTAGACGAAACAAGTGCTTCACAAAAAGGCATAACAAAGGAGAATTTCTAGATGCATTTGAAGTCAAAGATATGTGGCCTGTGCAATTAAAAGTAAAAAAATATATTAAAAGAACATAAGAGGTTTGTCTTTTGCAGGAACTGTTTGTTAGTTATTGTTTTTTTCTTTTTGTGTGGATGTTTGTCTGTTATTTGAAATCCTTCAAACAAACAACAAAATTATGTTAAAGCAGGTCTAGAAAATTTGATTTTAGGTTGTGAATAGTGGTACAGATTCAATTATAATTGTAAACAGGCTTTGATGAGAGCATAATACATTATGTTAAGGTTTTACAAAAAGAAGCAGTGTTACAATAGAAAGTGTTGAGCCAGCGGCGAGATAAATAATATGTCTTCATAATTTGGTTTAAATCTTGGTGCGATGCTGCCAGATTTCTTGACAACACAGCTGGTTATCCACCTTGTCAGACAAGCTGGATTTAAATGTACATTCTTAACACACAGAACAGGAAACATAAAAGAAAGAGAAATGAGAGAAGTGAGAGACAGAGATGTTACAGTTACATCATCTGGTTTCACAAAGGAAACCCTCCGTCTTTGTTCAAGTGGGCTTATTTATGTTCATGTACGCCTCATGGAATTTCAGCCACACCTACAAAGGTCAGTAAATTTGACAATGACTGGCATGCACACACACAGAGTGACCAATACCTAAAGAAAGACAAGATATGAGTAATAAAGGTACATGGTAACTCACCAAATTATTTTTCTGTCCCATGCATTTGTTCCTCTTTTCTGATTCTCTCTTTGCTCCCACACACGTATACCCTCATACTGGCAGCACACACATATTCACACATAAACCCTTCAGTTACAGCTTTACCTTGTGTTGGTCAGCCATGTTGCGCCCGGCCCACATCTCTTTGACCATCAGGTTCCACAACTCAGTCTCCGTTTTCAAATTGGCCTCGAACGTCTCCTTCCTGCCCCGGACACGCAGCTTCAGGCTGGGGATTCGCAGGAGCAGGAAGGGAGCCGAGGACACTTTCACCTCCTGCAGGGAAAGAGATGAAGACAGAATCTAGATCACTCTGCAGGATCAACATACTTAGATTGAACCTGGTGCTCTGACGGCATATATCAGCATTTTTCAAGCTTCCAGTCCTGATTGAAAGCACTTTCTTTAACTTTCTTCCGCTCACTTTAATGTCATTTCATTTCCTTTTGTCTCACCTCTAAGTCTCGGTACTGTGCCACCTCCACGTATCCCGGACGTCCGTCGGTCAGCAGGAAGAGCCGTCGCTGAGTCATGGCAATCTTACCCACACCGCGGCTCGTCTTGACAGAGGAGGACAGTTTGAAGACGCACTCGCTGGGCTCAATGTGCTCCAAGACAGACGCTGGCAAGCACACCTGGAAATCACATAAAACAAGTCAGCTGATTTCACTGACTTGTCAACTGGACAAGGAAAACCTTTTCAACAAAATAGGTTTTCATTGTGTATCTTTATTGGCCTTGATGTTAAAGGATGTTAAAAATAATACATTTACATGAACAGGTTTGGAATATTGTCCAAGTGCTTGTTAACCAAATTCAGCTCAGTTACCACAGGTCTCCCCAGAAATTGTCTTTTTGGTCAGAAATATCTCTAGAAGATCTTTTGGTGTTTTACTTGATGGAAAAATTGAGTAGGAAAAATATATTCATAACGAAATCAATTGGTATTATCAGTCAATTAAATAGTTTAGTTCATTGCAAATGTTTGCTTACTCTTAATTACAGCTTAGTTTACTCATAGCTCATATATTGCAGTATTGTTTGGGTTGCCACTTTTTCCACCGACCTTATTAGGCCTGCGCTCAGACCTGCTCTTCCATGATTTGAATATTATTTTTTCCCCCAATATAAATATATTTAACATGTATTTTTATTTACAAGTGTGTGTATCTGTATAGCCAGATTTGGTACCTATGTATATATTTTCAGACAAATTCAGACATGTACACCAAACATAATTTATATCTTCCAAGATTTAGAACAACTCTCTCTCAATTCTCTATCAGACACAGAGGATCTGTGGAGTACCATCATACTGCAACAGTCTTCCTCTCTCACAAACTTTAAATTTATAAATAAACTTATACAAGGTCTAATGCTAATGCTGTTTCCTCATGATGTTGGTATGCCTGTAAGCAGAGGTAAAATAATCTTATAATTTGTATGTCACACTACCACTTTATACTGTGAATGTGAAAATAACTACAATACTGCATATTCAAGATCTGGGTCTTTCAGTTGCATGTTACAAGCAAAACAAACAGCAGACCTCCTGTGCCTCGGCCTCAGTCTCCTTCCAGATGGTGTAGAAGACTCTAAACAACTCTGGACCAACCTGCTTCTGATGACCTGCAACAAATAAACACACACTTTCAGAATGAGGACAATTTGCAGATACTCTTTGTCAGCAGAGCCAGATGACTTGTGAGTTTAAAAACGATATATTTGATCTTCATTTACCGAGAAACAGTTGACTGGGCAACGTTTATAGAAATACCCAGCTTCACGTTCTCTCTCTCTCTCACACACACACACACAAACATCTGGTAGCTGACTGGGCCAACTCATTCCAAGCAATCTAATCTGCCAGCATGCCTGAAGTTGGGGGTTGTCGTCCTTACTGTATTACAACAATGACTACATACAGTACAGAGTCTGTGCACTCCCACACACCCAAACAACATCTCATACAGGCAGTCCTCTGTTAAAGGCCACTGAGCAATAGTAAAGTCACAATTTAAAAGAAAAGGCCTTTCTCTTTTTTCACAAATTAAGTATTTTTATTTTGTGGATAACAGTAAATATTTAATATATTCTCTCTTTGTGTAGTAGTAGGTGTACATAAAACATCTAAGAAATCCAAGACATTTTGACAAGACAATTTGGGCAATCTTCGAATGATCACCTCTTGTTTGACAGGCATTCAGAATTCAGTTTCGTTATGACTTCGAATAACCACCACTCTGAACAGTCTATAGGGTCTGTATCTCTTCTTCCAGTGCAGGTTGGAAGAGGACAGGAAAACTTGATGTTTTGTCATTACGCCCCCAAAAGGACGTGAATGCCTTTTTCCAAAAACAATAATTGTAGCGGGAAAGATAAGCTCTCACTCCAACATTTCTTGCTGAGGAAACATTTCCAGCTCGCAATTTTGGCTAAAACCTCAGCTTACCTCCCCCTCTCCCAACTCTCTTCCTCCTGTAGCTCTTATCTTAAACCAAACAAAAATATCCCTCATTACTCAGTCTATAGCTCTTATGACTCAAATATCTTCTCCTCGCCTTCCAGTTTATATGCTCGATCACAGGAATGTTATCAGGTCACTGCAGCTCTCACTCTGGCTTGCACAACTTGCCACTGGCTGCCCGTAATGTTTATAATGTATAAACTGTGGTGTGAGAGCATCCTCTAAAATGCAAATTTATTTCATGCCAGTGGTGAAAGAATGGTTACTAAAGGGATTAATAGCAAGGTATGTATTTTCAACATATGTATCTTTTAAATTAGCTATTAGCCACCAGCTAAGGGCCAGTAAATTACCACTGGAGCCGTGGTTACACCAACACCAAACAGCCCTGCATGACAAACTCTCCTTCTTCAAGAAGGGGCGAGGTAATGATTAACCCGAGGAATAAATGTTTGCCTAGAAAAGGGGAGAAGGAGGGGTATAGTGGGATATTTGTGTGCATGAGTGTGTGTGTGTGTATGCTGCAGCAGTGAAAGTCCAACGCCTTAGAGTTTGTGAGAAAAGTTCTTCAGGGCAGCCTGTGTGATTAAAAAAATGGAAAAAGGCCTGAGCTGCTCTCACAAAACATGTATTTATATGCAGAATACTACACTACTTACCTACAGTTAGAGCGTCAAAGAGTCTATGTATGGTTCCTTGGTCTTTTACAATGCCGGACTCCTGGATGCATTTCACAAACTCCTCCAGCTGCATATATTTTTTTGGCAGCTGGAAGCGCTTCACAGCACGTTCCTCGTGCCCGTTGCCGTTGCGTGCACGTTCCCGCTCGTGGTCCCTCTTGACCCGACTGATGAGCCGCTTCAGTTCTGGCCGTTTGTCCGCCTGTGGAGAGATTTTGTCAATTATTATTATTATTATTACAGTGCTAATCAGAATGGTTATAATAATCAGAATCGTCATCAAAGTTCTGATACAGCTCAGAGATTGTGAACTGAGTTATTGATAACCATTAGAGCCCATTACTTTGTCTTGAATTAATGGTGTTACTTTGCCAGATGATATTTAATGTGCTGTACACCTCAACAACAATATGGTTACTTAAACTCAATGTGACCAATGGGGTGCACTTGATGCAATTAACTCAAGTAAATCCAGACAACAGCATTTACAACTCCATGACACAATACAACACAGTGTCCTCATTCATGATGGACTGACCTGTAACCGTTCAGCTTCTGGCAGAGAGTCAACCAGTGACTTAACCATCTGAGAAGGGAAGATATCGGAGTCGGTCTTATAAAGACTCTGGAAGTCCTCCAGTGCATCCAGACGCCTGTTGGACACAGTGTTTACCAAACCGCGCAGGTAGTGGTACCTACAGAGACAGACAGATGGAGTGGGGTATTTAGTTGTCTAGAAGTCAGCTGGTTTACTTGAGATGTACATAATCTGTGTGGAACTTAATTTATATTCAATTAAAAGGTTTTGTTCTGGGTCAGTGATTTATTCCCAAAATTTATGTTATTTTAATTTTGTCAAACTTGGCCCAGTGTAGATATCAAATGAACAAAATAATACAATCACTCATGACAGTAACAACTCATGCCGGATATAACCAGTTTTCCTTGTTTAGTATTTCCATACAAAAACAAAGACTCAGCAGGAAATCTGAGAGAAAAGCCGGATTTCTACTGTGTCGTCTACGATTTGCAGTAACAGATTTGCAGTTTAAACAGAAGCTAGAGCAAACACTGTGTAATTAGCAAATCCTACAACATAATGTTATACGGCATTTTATCTACTTTATTTTAAAATTTCTTATGAAGATTCTGTTTAATGTTGGCGGCACAGTCTATGATTCATGGCTCAGGAAGTAAAACCTTATAATCTGAGCGAGACACAAATAAACAGATCAGTCTGTTAGTCTTCTACTGCGTCAGAAATACTAATCCACTGTATCAGCAATTCTTCATGAGAAAACAGATCAAAAACCATTTAGATATTAAATATTTGAAATGCTTCTTTTAGCTAAACAATAAAAGTTATAAAACCAACTCCCTTGTACAAAAACATCTATCAGTTTCTTCTCCTCACTGTACCTGGCCAGCAGAGCAGACTCATCAGGTGGTGTAGCGTTAATAGCCTTCCCCAGGGAAGCAACCATATCAGAATAATAGTTCTGGACGTAGTGATAGGCCAACGGAGGCGGAAACTCTGGGAGGCGGAAAACTTTCACTGCTTTCTGAGGAAACTTCAACCCTGGAAGGAGACAGAGGAAATTAAAAAACAGTCCGACTGTTAATTTGTCTCCTTAGATCGTACATTAATCCATTTCGGTCCTGACCAATATCAGGAGTCATCTTCCTGAGAGAGGCTGCTCTGTTAGAGCTGATGGCAGTCATAGTGTAATTGCCAGATTGCTCCAGGTTAGGCAGGCTGGCTCCCAGCCTCTTGCTCAGTCTGTCGACAGGGCTGGTGTAGCTGCTGTAGCCAGTCCTGGACAGTTCAGACATGGGGGGACGCCGAGGAGACTCTGTCATTGCACGATTCCTGTAGAAAGACGCAGAGGAGACAGATGTTGAGGTTGAGGTCGTGCTGACAAGGGGGAGACATCAGTTAGAGTAGTTTTAATCAGGTTTAATTATGATCTTTATCAATATGTATATCATTACATACAGGCAATCTAATATACATTTATTGGGGCATGCTGTGCAATAAACCCCAGATGATTCATTTTTTACAGTATTTACATATAGCTGTGGGGACTTCACCCTGGCAAATACATGTAAAGGAAACACCGATTCACTGTTACTTACTGCCTTTGCTGGAATGACAGAAAAAACAAAACAATCATTCCAGTTATTCACTACACTACTACACTTTTCATAAGCACTTTAGTGTTTCCTTCTTTCTCCTACACTCCTAGGCATTACTCACTCTCTCAACACATACAGATGGAAATGTATAAAAACTCAATGAAAGCTGTGTTTTTACTGGTTTGCAACTAATGATTGTTTTCATTATCCATTAATCTGCCGATTCTTTTCCTGGACAATCGATTTATTACTTGACGTCTTCAAATGGCTTGTTTTGTCAGACAGCTTAAAATCAAAAGATAGCCTAATGTTCAGCAAATGTTTGGCATTTCTGCATTTCTCCTTGCAAGTGACTCAATCAATTGATAATTTTCTGTTGATCAATTAATTGTTTCAGCCCTACCGAAGTAGTTCATGCTACGTGTTGTCCAACCACATCATAAATTAAAAGTGCCAGCCATCATAAAGGCACACACTTTCAGACAGTCTCTCCTTGAACGCTTTCATAGTGTTGCACTTGGTTGTTCACACTAAAATAGACAGCTAGAGAAACAATTCCGAACCCGGGCTCCTTTCTCACCTCTGCACAGCTGGCCGATGTCTGTGAATGCCGGATTGTCGGTTTTGGAAAGTTACAGAAATTCCCCCAATTACAACATCAGAAAAGTGTGGGGGGATGGGGTTTCCAAAGCTGTTTGACCATCCGACAAGCACTTATGATGGAGCTTTGTATGCTCCGCGCTTTTGTTTGTCTGGTTATGTTTGTTTTTCTTTCTCTCGGCTGTACTGAGGTCTCTCTTGCAAAAGACATCTTTTTCTCAATGAGATGACCTGATTAAATTAATGTTATATATACTGAGACTAACACAGTGGCCTGTTCTAGAGGTTACCACAGCTCTCCGACACCTCAGCTGAAATATTTACGTTACTGTGTGTCTCATGTGAGGTGAGAATTCTCACTTAGCTCGCACTTTTATCCCCTAAGTGTTACCTGGTTACCTCTGCCCCTCAGTTTATGATATCATACCGGCATCATACCTGTGCGCAAGGTTACGCGTGTTCTGCTCCATGCGGCTGAAGGTGTCCCGTTTCCTGTTCAGCCTGTCTCGCAGGAATGAGTGGAAGATATGAGTTTCTAATACCTGAGGCACAACAACAAAGAGAAACATGCAGCACAGATTGTCAGAGATTGTGTGTGTGTGTGTGTGTGTGTGTGCTAGTGTGTATGTATGTGCATGTAAATGTGTGTGTGTACCTTCTTGTAAAAGAACTGGTCTGCTGGCTCCCTGGTCCTCAGAAACTCCTCACTGTTAAAAACTCTGTGTTCATGGTTTAGAAAGTCCTGGACGCCTCTAACAAAGTGATAAAAAAGGAGAAACGGCCAGAGGAACAATTAGACAAAACTCAGAGAGAAATGGTTTCATTCTCACTCAAATTAGTCTCACATACAGTGCATCCGGAAAGTATTCACAGCGCTTCACGTTTTCCACATTCTGTCATGTTACAGCCTTATTCCAAAATGGAATAAATTCATTTCTGTCCTCAAAATTCTACACACAATACCCCATAATGACAAAGAGAGTTTTGCAAGTTTATTAAAAATAAAAAACTAAGAAATCACATGTACATAAGTATTCACAGTCTTTGCCATGAAGCTCAAAATTGGGCTCAGGTCCATCCTGTTTCCACTGATCATCCTTGAGATGTTCCTACAGCTTAATTGGAGTCCACCTGTGGTAAATTCAGTTGATCGGACATGATTTGGAAAGGCACACACCTGTCTATATAAGGTCCCACACTTGACAGTGCATGTCAGAGCACAAACCAAGCATGAAGTCAAAGGAATTGTCTGTAGACCTCCGAGACAGGATTGTGTCAAGGCACAAATCTGGGGATGGGTACAGAAAAATATCTGCTGCCTTGAAGGTCCCAATGAGCACAGTGGCCTCCATCATCCGTAAATGGAAGAAGTTCGGAACCACCAGGACTCTTCCTAGAGCTGGCCGGCCGTCTAAACTGAGCGATCGGGGGAGAAGGGCCCTAGTCAGGGAGGTGACCAAGAACCCGATGGTCACTCTGTCAGAGCTACAGCATTCCTCTGTGGAGAGAGGAGAACCTTCCAGAAGGACAACCATCTCTGCAGCAATCCACCAATCAGGCCTGTATGGTAGAGTGGCCAGACGGAAGCCACTCCTTAGTAAAAAGCACATTGCAGCCCGCCTGGAGTTTGCCAAAATGCACCTAAAGGACTCTCAGACCATGAGAAACAAAATTCTCTGGTCTGATGAGACAAAGATTGAACTCTTTGGCGTGAATGCCAGGCGTCATGTTTGGAGGAAACCAGGCACCGCTCATCATCAGGCCAATACCATCCCTACAGTGAAGCATGGTGGTGGCAGCATCATGCTGTGGGGATGTTTTTCAGCGGCAGGAACTGGGAGACTAGTCAGGATAGAGGGAAAGATGAATGCAGCTAAGTACAGAGACATCCTGGATGAAAACCTGCACCAGAGCGCTCTTGACCTCAGACTGGGGCGACAGTCCATGTTTCAGCACGACAACGACCCTAAGCACACAGCCAAGATATCAAAGGAGTGGCTTCAGGACAACTCTGTGAATGTCCTTGAGTGGCCCAGCCAGAGCCCAGACTTGAATCCGATTGAACATCTCTGGAGAGATCTGAAAATGGCTGTGCACCGACGCTTCCCATCCAACCTGATGGAGCTTGAGAGGTGCTGCAAAGAGGAATGGGCGAAACTGCCCAAAGATAGGTGTGCCAAGCTTGTGGCATCATATTCAAAAAGACTTGAGGCTGTAATTGCTGCCAAAGGGTCAATTTTGAGCTTCATGGCAAAGCCTGTGAATACTTATGTACATGTGATTTCTTAGTTTTTTATTTATAATAAATTTGCAAAACTCTCTAAGAAACTTTGTCATTATGGGGTATTGTGTGTATAATTTTGAGGACAGGAATTAATTTATTCCATTTTGGAATAAGGCTGTAACATGACAGAATGTGGAAAACGTGAAGCGCTGTGAATACTTTCCGGATGCACTGTATCTTAATGTGTTGTGAACTTACTGACCACTTTCTTTTCTAGAATCACTGTTTGTTTAAAAAAAAAAAAAAAAAAAAAGCGTTACCTAAAGATGTTGACCACCAGTTCCAGGGAGATGTTTTGTATCTGTGTGTTGAGGCGCGTCTGCCAGTCTCTGCGTTGGCATCGCAGGGTGTTGGCATCAGTGCCCGCTCCAAGGTGACACAGCTCCAAGTCATAGTGAAGCTGGAGACACTCTGCCCTAGACACACAGACACCAAGTGTGTTGGCGTTATACAGCCCAGACTGGCCTCACAGGACTTTTATTTAATTCAGTCATTTAAACGGTGTTCCCTTTGTAATTTGGTTTTGATACAAGCTGAGGCTCTACTGCCGGTTCCAGTGCCAAAATGATTTCTAGTTAACACCAACTCTGCACAGTAGAGTGGTGGTTCACTGTTAAACATAGTGTTTCTGGCCACAAGTGTATTTTATTGTTTTATTTTACAGTATCACTCAACTAAAACAAAAAAAATCACAACAATTTACAGCCAGCAGTTTACTTTTACAGTGTGGTGTGTGTGCGTACTACCTTGACATAAAGCTCTCAGCTGCAGCCTGAGGGATAGATGGTAGGTCAATAGTATCAGACCATGATGACTGAATGATGCCATCATCAATATTCACCAGGATTAGTTCCTCTGTCTCCTATACACAAACAAACACACACACACACACACACACACACGTATTGTAGGTACAATGGGTACAATTCACCACACCACAGTCTGACTGTGCCCTGCTCTGTTAGACTAACAGCTACTGTTAAATTTGTGAACTAGGCTTCTGTAAGACACTGAATAAAGATGAATGCAGTGGAGAATAAACGGTTATTGTTAATGAGTATTAGTATGTCAGTCAAGACAATTACAAAAAAGACTGGTCATCTGAATTACACACTAGCAATTTAAACAATACTTGTGATAAATCTGGTGTTGCTCTCTGGGACATGGCCAAGATATTATAGGGCAGAGTTCAAGCAATATTTGTTTATCTAAAAATTCAATTTTTATTCCACCGAGTACACAGGATTAAATCATAATCATAATATGTCCTCCCTAGTATACAGGGGAATATCAACTTACTTGATATCAACTTAAGCCAAAATACCAAAACATCAAATATTGCTCCCATCATCTTGGGCAAGAAAGGTCAGATTTGCAGACATGACTTGACCCAAAGCAAGAAAGCCAAGAGTGTCTTCACTGCTGTTTATAAGTCTGTAACTTGAACAGAGACAGTGAATGGTTGTACTCACTGCAGCAACCTCTTCAAAATGATTGATGTGACAGCCCATCATGAAGGCTGTAGGAGCCATGAGAAAGTCCAGCATTCCTCTAGCCAAGACAGGAACATAGGGCTGCTGCCAGGACAGAGGCTGAACAAGATGCCAGAGGAATAGAAGACAGATGAAAAGATGCATAAGGGAAGGCTGCAGGAAGTTTTAGGACATTTATTCAAGGTAAAATAAAATGACTGCAACTGTAAGACACAATGTTCCTTCCTCCACTGACCTGCAGGTACAACTGCAAACTCTCTGCGACCAGAGTGAGTTTGGCCCAGTCAGCAGAGAAGAATACCAGCCTCTGCTCTTGAAGGAGGCAGGACAGCACCTAGAGAGAGGAGGGCCTCATAGGGTTAACTGAACATAAAATTGTTTTCTTGTTTTTAACATTTAAGATGCACTCTATTATGTGCTTTACATTAATTCCAACAAGCAGTGTAACTAAAGGACCGGCTTTTACCTCCCTTCACCTCTCGTTTCTCCAAAAATGACCCATAAACACAGTAAAAGTACCTTTGTATGTCTAAATAAATATATTTTACATCACTTCATTTTGTGTTTATATGCCATGCAATACCAGCCTCTGTGGTCTGCATTACCTGGAGCAGTATAGTGTGCGTGAAACAGAGGAAAGGTAGATGCAGGTCGATGTCGATAATAGGGCTGTCCTGATCCTCCCTTGATGGAAGAACCACTTGGAGGGGACGGAGGCTGAAGGACTAACACACACACACATATATTACTGCAAAGATCTAGCAATTGAAATGGGTCACACAGAGAGACAAATACAGACAGAGAGAGGTGGCTTGACAGAGGGACAAATTGTTTTCTGACCACATGTAGCTGTCCAGGAGGTGGTAAGGGGACCAGGGACAGCTTGGCTGAAAATTCCTTTATTGTCTCCTCAAAGTCAGCTTGTCTTGCAGGCCGCAACTGGACCAGGAGACTAAGAAGGTGGAGTCGTAGGTGGGAGACAGAGTGGGATATACAAAGAAAGGGTCACCAAATCACCTTATCCAGGGTCAGGTTTTCCATCAGCTTTATGTATGTAATAGAAAGTATTACCATGACAAGCAGTCTCTCAGAGCATTGTAATAGGGGAACTTGGAGATGACACACACAGCAAAGGGTGTATAGAGGCGGGTCTTCAATGAATTCCACCTGTGGCCATTCTGGACAGCACCTTCCTGACAGGACTGACAGGGTAGACAGCCAATGAGAAACTACTGTGTCCACTCATTGGATTCAACATGTTTTTCTTTTTCTGTTTGTGTGAGTGTGTGTGAATGCGTTTGTACCTGTACAGCTCTGTAGTACTGCACAATAACTCCATGGGTTCTGTTCCCAAATAGGTCAGTGAAAACCAGGAAGTGATAACTGTCTTCTCTCTGCTCATTGGCTAACTGGAGACCACCTGACCAATGGAAACCAAGAAGACTCAAGAAATGCCACTATGCAGACTGGAGCTGTTCATGTCATAATGGAGTTACAGTCACATCAACATCCAAGTCGTAATTACAACTGGGAAACTCAGATTTTTGTCAAAGCTCCGATGTATCTGACTCTGAGCTTAATAATACAGGCAAAAGTAAAACCTTGTTGCTCGAGATACTGTCACTGCCCAAAAATATTTTGGTCTGACAGAGGTGACAGAGTGCTGTATACAGAACAAATAGATGTGTGTTTTTCACATCAGGAGTACTGCTGTGTTATTCCGATCAAAACAAGGTAATGTTAAGTATGTCACAGAGGAAATACACTATACCAGGGAAACAGAGCTGTGGCAAGGCGATGAGGTCCAGATCCTTTGGAACACTGATGTCCTCTGTTGCTGAGGACACTTCAGTACGATTGGTTGTTTGTCCATTAGGCAACACATCTGCAGCACGATCTCGCTTCTTCTGCAAACAAACAGAAAAACAAGAAATATGGACTTTATTTCTGAATGTGATAAAGAAACATGCCTGCTAAATGTGACCTGAAATGCCCAGTCCTTTAACGAAATACTGTCTCGAATTGATCAGTAACGTATGAGTTTGTATTTAAAGATTAAAAATTTTTTTTTTTTTAAAAAAGCTTACCTTCTTAATGAAGCTCCTCCTCCTCTGGACACGGCTGAAAGCTGGACCAATCAACTGGCTGGAGTTGGTCTCCTTGGAAACAAAGGGTGGGGCATGGACCTGCAGTACCTCAGCTTCCAGCAGGGGGGGTTCGTCTAACTTACCCTGCTGATGAAGCTATGACACAGTTGGGAAATATTTAGGGTTATATGTTTGGCAACCTAGAAGTCACTGTCACATTAACACCCACAGCAAAATCTATTCTAATGTCTGTTCTAATGCTGTACCATCAACTCGGTAACTTTCGAATAAATGTATAAATGTTAATAAAGTGTATATGAATGTGCCTAAGTCTAAGTAGAGGAAACTTAACCATGTATTTATAGAACATCTTAAACCTTTATTCATGGTATATCGTTATTACCTATATCAAAGAATGTGTGTTATCTGTTAGATACCATGTACACCTGTCATTAACATGCTTCTGCTGTTCATATTGAAGAGATTAACTGCAAACGGTCCATTCAATAGTAATCTGATAGCAGTAGTTTCCACTGTTTCCACTTTTTGTAATTACAACACTGACTTACAGAGACTCAGCAATCACGTGCACTTCCTCCACAATCCTCCTGCCTTAACTGGCACACAACAGAGCTACAGTATGGAGGTGTGATTCAGATCGCTCAGAAATGTGTCAGAAATACAGATAATCCCTAAATGGAGTCTATGTTGACACAAGAAGCATGCATCAGTTTGGTTGCATATTTTGTGTGACTTTTTTATTTGACAGTGTGCACATGGTGTTCCTTCTGTCTATGTGTATGTACATATATATATACACCTGGTATAAGTCTCGAAGCTTATCACTGGGGGCTCCGACCACTACACATGCCTCCAGCAGTCCAGACGGGAGCTCTGCCATCACACACACTGCCAAACACACACACACACACAAAAAGAGCATTTAGATGAGATGATATTACATCATATAAAAGTGTCAACTGTCAGTAATTTTTCCTATACCATTTGTACTGGGGTAGCTATCCCTACAATATCTCTGGTTATATTAGGTAATTGCAGGCAATGTTGCACATCTAAGATGTAAATTTCAGTTCCAGTTCTTAATTCACTCAATCACCAAAACAATCCAATCTTGTTATTTTATCTATAAAGCATTTCTCAATTTAATTATTTTTCCAGACAATTTACTATATTGATATATTAATAAAATGACATATACTGTGATAGCCGATTATACATATCACCCACCCTTATTATAATTACAGAGAGGTTAGATCTGACAATATTGAGGACGACAGTGGCAGAAGGAGCGGTGGTTATGGTTCAAAGGTTTTCATATTTTGACCATGACTCACAAAAGATTCCCAAACCAGATGCTGATCTCGTCTGAGTTCAGATTTACCAAATAATAAAACTAGAGCTTGAGTAACCCGGTCTGTGAAATAAATCTTAATCTTACTTAAAACATTACCACACACACACACACACACACACACACACACACACACACACACACACACACACACACAGCAGATGTTAGGGTTTGGTTACTGGTGCAGTAAACCAGTTTTGTCATCAGAACCACAGACGGAAAGACAAAGTTAAGTTACCATAACTGTAGCTGAAAGTGAACAGAGGAAAACACTAAAGCTGCACTACTTGGTGAATAAGTTCTTGAGAGGAATCTCTTCTTTCTGTCAGTCACACTGATTTTGATAACTATCCTCAGTATAACTAACAAGTTAGCATTCATACCACTTGGAATGGCAGAATATGAAAATTGATTCAGGTTGATTTTCTTACTAAAGTGTCTCTGAGTATTGTTCTCATATTGTACCTTAGTCCAGATGAGAGAACATCTGAGCTGATAAAAATGTTGACTCATCTGAGTCGCTTTCAGTTATTACGGTGTGCTTAAAACAATAAGCTTAACAAGCAACAGCAGATGAGCGCTTTGCCGACTTTTTTTTGCCCTGGGTTTCGCCTTCCCCCTAGGTTTTGGTGGAGGTTGTTCATGTGTATGCAGCCTAAAAAACAGGAATACCCACATACTTTCCATGTACCCCCTGGTAACTGCAGAAGTACCCCCTGGGGTACATATACCCTTGTTCAGGTATCATCAACATAGAGCATTGCATTAAGTCCTTATTAATCAAAAAAACTTCCCAACCTATCTATATCTACATCTATCTGGGTCAGGCAGATCCAAGAATAAACATCTGACTGGTGTTAGTTGCAGCTACTGGCAAAACCCAAGGAACTGCACTCCACAACCTTTATCTTTCATGTCTTTCCCATCTCCTCCTCTCTACCCCTCTGCTTTTCCCCTTTAATCTACTTTTCACCTCCTCTTTCATCCCATATTTGTTCTCTCTTTTTGTTCTTTCTCTACCTTCGACACACTTGCTTGCTTGCTGTCTTCAGGCCATTCCGGCCTCTGACTAACTACCCTGCTCTGTCATGGAAACACACACACACACACACACACACACACATTTGTGTGGTGAAAACCCCTCATTTTGGAAACTCTGTGCATGTAGGTGTGTGAGTTTACACTACTCATAAACTCAATGTCCAGCATCATAGTAGTTTTATTACCATCTGACACAAATGAACTGGCAGGACTGTCTCTTGCGCGCACAAACGCACACACACTCTCAAACACTTAATAAAATGCAGATGTCAGGCATATGAGTCTAAGACAGAAGTTCATATTGTGTGCCTTTCTGGAAAAGCAGTGCTTGTGCTTCATTTCTTCATTCCATATTGTTTACAAAGATTTCACAAGAAAAACACTGAGTGGAATAACTCTACCATCAATATATCTAACAATAATATAGTTAAGACTTGAGTGGAGAGTTTAGCTTTGAGGAGGTAGCCTCCACGCAGACATCCAGAGGCTGTACAGGACCTTTAAGAAACAAGTTTGTCTTCATATATTTCAGAGACGAAGCAGCTTTGATGTAGCCGACAACAGTTTCACCAAGTAGTTGCTGGCAAGCAGGTATTTTACAGAACTGAGAAGATGTATTTAAGAAAGCTGCTTCCAAAATGGAAGTGGTCAAGTGAAATAACACACTTATAGAATAATGAAAGTAATTTTGGGAATTCACATATGTGATTTCTATGCATAGTTCTGCCAGTGTTTGTAAACCTGAAACAATCTTTTCTAAATTTAGAACTCATATTGAGTTTTGAATTGTAAATTGGCACAGTCCCATGGACAGTAAATGGGTCAATGACTTTGTTGATCCATTATTTGTCCTTGCTATTTCTATTGTGTATTTGTATTGTATTGTGTGCTTCCATTATTTGGTTCAAAGCTATTAGCAACAGTAGAAATTTAACTTCAAACTGGAAATATTAATCTACTCTATTTTGCACCTTAGGGCTGCAGTCATCTGCATTTTCATTGCAAATGGAGCAGCCTCTGATTGTTACACCCCAGTGAAATCCCAAACAGAGCAGCGCATGCAAGTGTTTACTGAGCTGTTCCGGGACACAGGGAGAGGGTTAACTCTTAAAATGCCCCTTTTAACGGGAACGAGCCAACATTTACTAGGTTTAGGCTGGTTTGTGAGAGAACTAGAGCTAAACATTTTGACCTTGACAAAATAAAGAAATGCATACAGTAGGAAACGTGGCATATTTTATCAAAGCAATCTTATATACATATAAAATATGCTTATTCTTTCAGTTTGTAACACTGTGCACTAACAACTGCCGTTTGCATTAATGCTGACACACAACCTGTGATCTCTCTCTTTATTCGTAAAATATGTTCGTTGTTTTGGCGGGCGGGTGGAAAAGTACAAAAAATTAGCAACGTGTTGTTTAATGTGCCAAGAAGACGCATCCCTCGGATTCGTGATGTATAAAGCGCGAATCAATTATAGTATACACCAAATCATGTAGCTGTTTTTAATTTATGGAGAGTCTAGATGTATACAATGTCAGCTGAACTAGCTGGCTGTCACCAACATTAACGTTAATAAACAGACCATCTTATAACTGCAACTGGCACTACCGTAAAGTTTGCTACTTAAATGACATGAGACTGACTTGTTCGGACCAGTCGAGCAAGATCCTTGACACAGCAACATTAAAATCAAAGACTGACCTTAAATTACGCGATCATTTCCACCGGCAGACGGTTAAGTCACACTGACGAGAAGTTAGCTACCTCCAGCTCACTGTCATAAATCTGTTAAACAGTGTAAACGCTACAGTAGTGACTTCAATACTGTCTCTAACTTTTACAGAAACCTTTGATTCAACGGTTACACTCTCACACTCTCACACACTCACACACACATTGTGGTTTACCGCGGGTCTGTCAAACAAGGCGCAGCGCCGCGTTCACTTCCCGTTGATTAAATTTCCAAAATAAAAGCCTTTTCCTTTTACGGTTCAGGGAGCTGCGTAAAGAGTTCCATGGCGCCATCTACTGTGTCTTTAGTGTACTGCTACATGTAAATACATCAATAAAATACATTTATGCGATTTTTTAAAATAATAAGTGACTGAACTACCAAACAAATCATTGTAGCCCACTTTATTATTATACACATAGAAAAGTACTTCAATTTCCTACATTTAAAGCAGGAATAGAGTATATCGTGACTTCTTTTATGTAACATTTTAATATGTGCTATTTAAAAAAATGTTTAAGCAATGTATGTGTTTGTGGGAGAGAGAACCTGCTCCAAATTGCACTTGAAAACTACTACACCAACTCTGATGAGGATAAAATATATTCACATTTTAAAAAGTGACTGAGAAGCAACAATTTGTCAATATCTAATCCTGGGTTGGCATCACATTATTGACATTAAAAAATATTCAAATGGTAGCCTACAAGCTAAATTTCAAATCAACATGACACGTTAACAATTGACATGTTCAAATCATAGACTGTGTATACAGTCTATGGCTCAAATACATAAGCACAACACTCAAGTATAGATCAACCTGATTGATCAAATAAAAGATCCCACATTTTGAAGTTTTACATGTTAACTTCGCAGAGAAGGAATTGATTTATTTGCTGAATTGAACAATATTTCCCACCTTAGATTGTCCACAAATTGAATTACTCTGTTTGGGATTTTTGGTTCGGTTCCAACATTATTAAATGACACCCAAGCAATACTTAACTATTTTATTTGTTATCCCATCACTAACAGCACGGCGCAGTAACTCCGAGTCACGACATTTTTGTTTGGCTTTTATTTTAAGAGACAGGCATCTGTGAAAATGGCCCCAGAGGTAAAGATAAGAGACTACATATTTATCACCATCTTGTCTCGTAACAGAGGGAGGAGAATGGCCAAGCACAAACTCCAGTACTGTTTTTATCTAAATCAGAATCAAGTTTGCTCACATAGTCGCCTACAAGCAATATTTGACATGTAGGTTCCCAGTAGCCTACCTCAATGTAGCCTACTTATAGTGTCAAAACTTCTATTGACAATAGAGATGGGGAAATAATAATGCATCATTATAGGGCATATATCTACATCTAATTCAGTATATTACAGACAACCCAGGACAGGTGGCCAGCCGTGATCGTATAGTGGTTAGTACTCTGCGTTGTGGCCGCAGCAACCCCGGTTCGAATCCGGGTCACGGCAGCAGGTGTGACTTTTAAAGTAAATACAAATTACATATAAAGAATATTCTAGTGGGGCGGCTCACGGACAAGTTTAAACACATCCATCTATCTGTGTCATTCAGGGATGAGAAATTATATTGAGGCTCTGTATCTATATATGTACTCATTATGAAAAATAAAATAATAGGTATTTTTATTATTATTGATAGTGCACTGGGGCCACATCGCCGGTCAGCCAGAATCTCACTGTAAGTTGATCTTTATGGGTGTAGTGCCGTACGTTAACTAGAGCGTCCTGGCCGTGATCGTATAGTGGTTAGTACTCTGCGTTGTGGCCGCAGCAACCCCGGTTCAAATCCGGGTCACGGCACTGTATGTGTAGTCTATTTTAACAGAGAGAATGGAAGCGAGCAACTGAGGGTAGGGACAGTAGCAGAAAAATAATTATTAATACATATCATGCAACAAAGTCTATTGGACAGGATAAAGCAGACTATCTGTGAGAGTCCAAATTAGCAATAATGTGATAATAATCAGAACAGGTCTAG
>LKNJ01003178.1:0-48579 GCA_002120245.1 Maccullochella peelii | reverse complement strand
GTTTAATTTTGATACAAACAATCTCAACCATGTTTTTTGTAGTTTAACATACAGTTTTTAATAAAAATATATAATTTAGGGGTGTCGCACCAAAGGATAACAAAACTTCACGCTTTCATAGTGGTCGGAAAAAAGTTAAATTTTTGAACTATTTTGAGACATAGACGCTGAGTGGTATTTCATTGAGATTAATGAAGGTAGGGCCTGTTATTTTCAAATAATGACATCAAAAACCCCACACAAACATTAATAGGCACTCATACGTTGGGTTTATGCAACAAAAAAGTCAGTTAGAACCTCATTATTTCAAGGTCATACATGACCAAAATTATTTTTGCCCAGTTAACACAGAAAATACTCAATAAAGAATATAGATGTCAGAATACAATAATGTTTTATAAATGTAGTCTTGAAAGAACTACACACAATATACAAAATGTGTTGAAATATTTGTGTCTACCCTCCCTCAGCTAAGTTTGGTGCTAATGCCATCCTGGGCGTCTCCCTGGCTGTGTGCAAGGCTGGTGCAGCAGAGAAGGGCGTTCCCCTCTACCGCCACATTGCTGACCTGGCTGGCAACCCTGATGTCATCCTCCCTGTCCCTGTGAGCATCATAGTGCAATTACCTAAGTCATGTACCACAGGCTTTATAGAGACTCTTAATGCTCATAGCCCTAACAGACATGTAGCATTAATGTTTGAGCCAGAGAATCGTTATTATCAGTTGTGATTCCATTAGGCTGAAAGCGGATCCTCTCTGCTCCCTTTCAGGCTTTCAACGTCATCAACGGCGGCTCCCATGCGGGCAACAAGCTGGCCATGCAGGAGTTCATGATCCTGCCTGTGGGAGCCAGCAGCTTCAAGGAGGCCATGCGTATTGGGGCTGAGGTCTACCACAACCTGAAGAATGTCATCAAGGAGAAATATGGCAAGGATGCCACTAATGTAGGAGACGAGGGAGGCTTCGCCCCCAACATCCTGGAGAACAAGGAAGGTGAGAGGAAACATGATATCAGAGCCATAACCACTGTTTAACAATATAAGTTTCATTACAAGCCAACAGGGATCCAGCTGGATAAATTAGTTGTTATTTTAGGACACTGCTGTGGGGTTGTTTTCATTTTTGAGGAAAGAGTTGATCATTGATCATCATCAAGTTGTTACTGTGTGCCCTGACTGCTCACTAGGGAGTGTCTTGAAAGCATTACATTCTTAGACCTCCTGGGGAAGTACTTCACTTATCATGTCACTCTTGGGCTGACATATGGTTTCTAAATTAAGGCCTCAACTCAGTGCTGAATGCATTGACTGCCAGCCCTCTGACTCCAGTGTCAGGTCTAGGTGCTGATACGGCAAATGCCCTCGTGGAGCAGACTCTTCAGTGGTGACTCATTTGTGAAAAGTGAATGTTTAAGTCTTATTAGCAACATCTCTAGGCACATTTTTATTCTAGTGTGTTGTTTTTGTCACAGCTCTGGAGCTGCTGAAAAATGCCATCGCCAAGGCCGGCTACACTGACAAGATTGTTATTGGCATGGATGTGGCTGCCTCTGAGTTCTACAAGGGTGGCAAGTACGACCTGGACTTCAAGTCACCTGACGACCCCAGCCGCTACATCTCCCCTGACAAGCTTGCTGACCTCTACAGGAGCTTTGTCAAAGATTACCCCGGTGGGTTTTTAACTCGTACCCTCTTATTTACAGCCTTAAAGCCCTTACTGCTCACTGATCCCAAAGATGCAATGTTTCCAAGATATTAAGCATGAAGGACAGACTCAAATAACTGGACAAAGAGTCTTGTCCATCATCAAATGTAATGTTTTGGTTCACTCTCATCACTTTTCATAAGAATTGTTTTCAACCACTGTACACTGATGTCAAAGTTAGCAGCTAGCTGGTGAACATAGTGGAGCATTAGCAGCTTGTTTCTGCTGCTCCCAAGTGGCCAAAAAAATCAGTTACTGCAGGTTTCTGTAGATATTAACTATTGGCTTATTAAACAATGCTGATGGGTTGAATTCATGGTTGTAACACTGCTCTCTCCTTCTTCCTATCCTTACAGTGGTGTCCATTGAGGACCCCTTTGACCAGGATGACTGGGAGGCGTGGACCAATTTCACAGCCAGCACCAGCATCCAGGTGGTGGGCGATGACCTCACGGTCACCAACCCTAAACGCATCTCCAAGGGTGTGGCCGAAAAGGCCTGCAACTGCCTGCTGCTTAAAGTCAACCAGATTGGTTCCGTCACAGAGTCCCTGCAGGCGTGAGTGTCCACAACAGAGCAGTGCAATCACACTTGTTACCAAAATCCAAGAAAGTAAATCAAGTACAACAAGGCTTACATGTGTCTCTTTCTTTTAGCTGCAAGATGGCCCAGAGCAACGGCTGGGGTGTGATGGTCAGCCATCGCTCCGGAGAGACAGAGGACACCTTCATCGCTGACCTGGTGGTCGGTCTCTGTACTGGACAGGTAAAACCTTAACCGACAAGTAATTTTTCATTCTTATTTTGAACTTCATTGGCATGGTGTCAGTAATGTTGTTGAGATTTTTAAAGCTGACTATTCAAACTGTACTCCAGGTGTCGCTTTTATATCACAGACTGGGTCTTACATGTCATTGAATTCCTTTCCCAGATCAAGACAGGTGCACCTTGCCGATCTGAGCGCTTGGCCAAGTACAATCAGCTGCTCAGGTGAGCACAGTCCAGAAAACATAAACATATTTCTTATGGCTAAGTGAAAGCTTGGTCACATCTTTACAGTTACACTGAACTTTATTAACAGCATGAGTTGTGTGGTCATGGCTCCTTAGAGTCACGCTATTGCACATTTTCTCAGGCTGTAGATCCATCCATTTTAACAAACTGTCATCACTCTTTTCCAGGATTGAAGAGGAGCTCGGTGACAAGGCCCGTTTTGCTGGCCAGAACTTCAGGCATCCCATCTGAGCTGGTGTTCGTCCTTGGGCCTCTGTGTGTTCATTGCTCATAAATAATCCCCACACATACACGCCATGCTAGGTCGCCTGCCCTATCTGGAGAGGAAATGGAGAGAACAACGCTGAAATCCAAGGTCCAAGCCTGTGGTCTGTGGCGTGGAGAAGCTGCAGTATGTCCTAGTACAACCACAGTTCAGCTCACCCTCAAACTATGCTTTAGCTCCTGAATAGTGTTGGTCCCTATGTTTGTGTCTGTGTAACTGTGTGAGAGATTTTTGTTTAGCTTTTTGTGAGTTGTAGTGAGTCTTGGTCCTCTACTGAGTATTTGAGCTACTGTAACTTTAGTACTGCTCTGCCTTGAGCAGTGTTAACAGTGCTGTATGTGCAATGTGTTGCATCTGACAAGGTCTTGTGTTGCTGTAAGCGTTGGCAGAAATACATAATAAACAATATAGTTTGAAATCTTTTGTGATTTCTTTTTGTCCACATGTTCAGGTGCTGACTAAAGTCGTGGGATTACTATAGAGTTTCAATTATATGTTCTACCTTTAAACTACAATTCCCATATCAATTCAAAGTTTTATAATTTAATCATTAATAGAGACCCAAGGGAGAAAACAAAGAAGCAGCACTGAGAGCTCTATTTTTCTTCAGCTCATAAGGATTACTATCAAGTTTAACAAGGCTATAATCACAAATCATTTAGGATTCATAGCTTGCAGATAAAGTGAAAGTATTTGCAGTAAAAGGTCTCCTCCTCAGTAACTGCTCCTGCCTGTGTGAAGTGTTTGGTGTAACCGGAGTGCCACCAAGAGGCAGAAACATGAGCTCAGTGGTCCGGGACACCATTTCTGTCCCCCTGGGCAAAAGAATCCAGAAGCTCTATGCAAGCTTGTTTTGTACTGAGCCATGCAAAGATAAATGAGGGTCTATTCAATAGTGCTATGGTACCAGGGGGGATTGCCAGCTGGGTCCGTGCCACACCAATTCACTTTGTGTGAGCCCTGTCTGAACCTACCTCCATTGTTTAGCTGTCACCAAGGAGATGTATTACAAATCACTGGTACAAAGAAACTACCTAGCATATATTACAGAATCTATAAACATGCTGTGACTAATCAGCTGCTGCAGATTTCATTTAGCAACACACCTTCTTAACACTTAAATGGACTGACAATAATGTTTTTACAGAAGGTTCAAAGCGGTAAACGAGTAAATCTGGGTGATTTGTAAATGGATATTACAGTGTGGATTACAGCCTAAAATACATGGGTTTCTATGAGACTGCAACGCCATCTGCGCCATCTAGTGGTCAGATCTATGCAGTACACTTCCCTGACATGTTCCTTGTAGACAGGAAAATAGCAGCCCGAGGACCACCAAAATGTTTGGACTCCAACCACAATGACATTGAAAGTTTACTTCTTTGGACATCATCAAAACTTAGGGGCATGTTTCGTACATTTTCTGTAGATATAACAATAAAAATATAAAGCCCATGAAAGTGACACCAGTTTGAAATCGACAGCTAACGGATACTTGAATTGAATAGGCCATACTGAAGGCAGCTCCTGGTGCAGAATTGAGGCCTAAACAACAACAAAAAACAGATGAATAAATGGTGACGAATTTAACTATTGAAATTTCATTAAACAATACAAATTGTCTTTATTTCAACACACAAATTCCTAAACTAATTCCTTAGTATGTTTCAGCTAAAAGAGATTTGCGTCTCACAAACCCAAATGATGACGAGATTAGACTATATCATTTTCTAAAAGTTTTTTTTTTATTTGCCTGTAGAAAAAACTGTTGCAAAGAACACACAGATTGTGTATTTTATTAGGAATATATGTGCTGCTAGCTTTAATTGCAGCTTAGTTTAACGGAAGAACAAATTAATCGATCAAACAAATAATGTAATAGTGTGTCAATAAGTCTACGTCTATTAGAGGGACTACAGGTTGGAGCAGGGCTACTGCACCGGCCATGACTAACACTATGTGGCAAGAATTATCCAAACAAGAACAGTTTTATACAAACAAACAATTCAAAACGTACCGATCAGTGTTTGTACTGCACATATATATACCTTCCCCGTCAACAGTGACGAAAAAAATAGGTGAAACCCAACCGCCTACCTTTGATACCCTAAATACATATTGCGCATGCGCTATTAAGAAACCGGCAACCATATGCCAGGGAAGGGGATTACTGTTTCTGCTGCTATAAAACATTTATTTGAACATTTATATGAATGCAGGTTGCTGCTGCTTTCTTAAAGAAAGCTACAATTCTATTATATTCTATTTTGTGATGAAATGTATATTTGTATCTATTTTATATTATATTATATTACTCATATTTATTGAACATTCAATGCTGCAAATCTTCCCAGAGGTATTCTGTTCCATTCTATTCTATTCTATTGTCATATTGTTCTTTTCTAATGATGTTATTCATTTACGGTGTATTTTGTTAAAATATTTTCCATTATATTCTATTATAAAATATTGTTATATTTGGTCAAATTATTATCTTCCAATTCTGTTATTCTTTTACAGTATGCCTTAGAATTTAATTTACTGTATATTCAATACTGCAGTTTACTCAAATCTCCCAAGAGGAATTCTATTCTATTCAATTCTATTCAATTCTATTCAATTCTATTCTATTCTTCTGGGCTCGCTGACAGTCCAAATATAGTCTGGCATTATCACAGGTTTATAAGGATGAAGATAGACCCAGTGTTGTTACAGAATAGACACCCTGAGGACTCTTCCAGCGCCCCTCTCTCTGTGGATGTTCCCAGTTTTGGCCAGTGGGTGACGATATTTTACCGGTTGAACTTTGAGAACCCCCCAACTGTTCTCACCCCAAGATGAAGAAGGATGCTGTCATGCTGAGTGCCCCTCACACACACTAGTCTGAGCATTCCGGCAACGATTACTCCCTCTTTATTCTCAAGTCCATCATTTATGACAGCATTATATCAAACGAGGTCCGTTCCGTTATAGCTAACGTACATAAGAGAAGATATACAGGTGGCACTGCAGCTGTTGTGCTGCTCTCTGTAGTGGCGACACTTGGCTAACTAACGTTGGCTAATTGCCCCTGCTGCTGCTGCTATTGTTTGTTTGTTGTTGCAGTCTCTCATCATACAAATCACAGATGTTGTAGATCAAGCTCTTTAAGGTAAGTGCTGTGAGCTTCAACCAGCCGTCTTCTTTGCCTTTGACGTTCATCAGCAAACGAGGAAGAAATGAGAAATATGAAGGAATAGTTTGTAAACGTTGGGCTGTTAACGTACACCCTTGCTTGCTAGCTATTTGGCTAATTTGCCTATTAGCATCAGCTAGCTAGTTAGCTGATAGACTTGTTTGCCTCTTACTGTTGCTGGTTACCATGGACTAACGTTAGCGGCTAGCGCCAGTGACTAGCACTGATTGGGAATTCCAGCAAGGAGCAGTGTAATGTCTGGATACAAACAGCTCGTTGACACCGGTTAGCACAGAGCACATGCAACACACACAACATGACTTCATTTTATTAAACGCTTTGTGATTTCAACGTGCACGTAACCTTGCAATACCTCATAGCAAGCGTTTTCCCATTTTGAATTAACCCAGTGTAGTATCTCTGTTCCAGGGAGTAGCCTGAGCCCATTCAGCTATTGTCATTAGCTCATGGTAACGTTAGCTGGTGAAGCTAACTTGCTGTCTTTGTCTGCTTGACTTTAGCTCAGTTATTATTATCTACCTTACAGTTTGTGATTATTTACGAGTTTGGTCTGGGCTGGTTTTAAACAAAGATAACACTGGACAACGGCACACTCGTGTTGACTTTTGAAAACAAAGCTGCAAGGCTTGTAAAATCTTCATTGGAGAAATTTGTCAACAAATAGAATCAGCAGACTTGGCACTTTTCACCTCTGGCAGGCTGAGTACTTCAAAACATTTGCGTAGTAGAGACTACATAAGGTACAAGGATAGTGATATTTACTGGGCTTATTCTTTTTTTTCAGTGAAGTGGAATTTTTTTTCATGAGTGTAGTCTAAGTTATCATGAAATGTAAGTTTGAAAATAGTAAACAAAAGAAGATTCAATGATATTATTTGGCTACAGAAACCACACATAATCTGTCCTTGTAAATTAGATTCCAAAGATGGTTTCTGTTCATTTTAATAAATGTAACTTAAAAAGACATGGCCATTAAAAGCTAGTGACTTATTTTTATTGAGTGCTTATGACTCACTCCTGTCTCATTCACGTTCCTGTGCCTTACAGGCTACATAGCTTTGCACAATTGTAGACTTCACCTAATGAAAATACACTATGTTCAATGATCAAAGGAGTGAGACATATTTGTTTTGCTCCATAAATGCCAAGCTATTTTCAGTCCACTGAAAGAATGTAATTTATGTTGACAGCAAAGCCTGCATTTCCTTATTTGTCAAAGTGCCACACTATTAGACTGGGTATAAGGGAATCTTTAATGAATTATCTGATATCCTGACAGCATTGCATTGTAAACCATAGATGTGTTCAACTCCACATTATGTTTAATGACTGTAAACAACCTAACATGGACAGGTTTTGGTACTTTGCTGTCAACTACACCACTACTCTACTATCCATTCAGTCACTGCCTCCTGTTCAGGCCTCCTGATAATGACATGAGTATGTAGAGAGAGGTCACTGAACTGAAAAACAAAGTTCATATACACATCACGTATGTCTGTAATGTCTGTTACACACTATGGTTTAGTAACAGAGGGTTAGGTAAGAAAACATACGCATACACCTACATGTTGTGAGGAATACTGCAGCAATAGTTTTACGTAGTCAGTGAGTTGATTAATACAATTAAAAGATTAACAGCAGGTAATGTCGTTCTTTATACACCTGTTAAACCCAAAACATTTTCTATCGGCTTTAGATATTACTGGACATATCCTGTAACTTAGCAGTTGTGATGAAAGCAGCATCTTGATGCACCTTTTTAGCTCCGTACATCTTGCATATGGCACATCTGATGTTTTGGTGGCTTTTCCTGCTGCCAGTAGCTTAGTGGTTGTGATTGAAATTTTCTTTAAACTGCCACTTAGACTGTAAACTTGCCATTACAGGCTGTATGTTGATTACTACTTAAGAAGAGTTCTGACAGAAAAGCACCTTAATGTTTGGTTTATGGTTTTTGTAGAAAGGGAATTCTTAAGGTTCAGCCACGAGGATAATTTAGAATTGCTTAAAAGAGCATTTGAGCATTTGTGGTGTTCTTTTTTTCATGTCATTTGCAAGGCCGTTATTTGCCCTTTTCTTGGTATAAATGTGCAAAGTCATTTTTAACTCCACATTATCTGGTTAGTTCAGGGGTCAGAGGAGGTCAGGGTGTTTTCTAGTGTTTCAATTTGAATGGGATCTCAAGAGCAGCAGTGGGTAAAATTACTTTGAGTCAAATATCCAATGACACATCCCGTCCATTGAATGTTAATCTAGCTGGGTGGCTGTAGTAGCAGTAGAGTAATGATAAGAGAAGTGTAATAATCCCGCTATTTTCCTCTAATGACTAATATGTGTTTGAGGGATGTCTGCTTCCTGTGAGTAATATGTGGCAAATGGAAGGCCAGACAATGTTAAGGAAAATCCCGTTTCACTGCGCTCTGACACCTCTTTGTTGGATGAATTTGTCAATACACAACATGCTCGGGAATTCAATGTTTACATGCTGCGCTCAAATGGCGTCTTGCTGTTTTTCACCTAGATGCCGTCACTACATCTTTCCTTCACCATGAATTGTCATGAAAGATGATTCCCCATTATAATACCTGGGTCTAGTCTCAGAGCTCCTTCACGCTGTACACTGAGGCATTGTGTTGCAGTACGAGATGGTGCTATAACCTGTCATCTATGTCTATGTGGCTAGCCTGCATTTTAAAAGAGGCGTTTTACTTTCAGCAAGGCTATTGTGTTTCAAATAATGGTAGTTTATTGGCTGATTTACTGTTTTGTTCAAGGCTATTTTGCTCAGAGATTTCATATACTGTATGAAATTATGTTGCCAGGAGAGGTAGGCAAGCATTGAAATGTCTGTGTGACAGAACCAACACAGGAAATTATGTGTAATCAAGCATCTTTAGACATCAGGTTTGTAATTAAGACAGTGTGTTGCCCATACATATATAACATTTTTATATCTATGGTGTTGCCACCTTGTGTTTATATTCTGACTTTGCATAGTTGCTGCAAAGAGGACGCAGTGGACAATAGGCAAGCAAGTGGATATATTGATTTAGCTTTTTCCTTTACAGTGCTTGATAGCAATTTCATTGCAAGATATCTGGCTGTTACATAGAAAATTAATGCTCTGAACAAAGGAGCAATGTTCGCTCAAAGACCTCTTGATGGGCCATTCAAGTGCTGTATATTCATTAAAAATAACAATCTGTCAGCACTTACTGACAGCATGCACAACAAGCCAAGCTCTCTTTATTGTTCTCCGAAGATGCTTTTCAGTTCCCGTGCCAAGAGCTGGGTAATTGGCTGTAGCAAAGCCTTGCATGTGTTGTTTTAAGATATTGGACTGACATGCACAGGGCACACTGGCAGAAATTAGGCAAGTCCCCCACTCCCCCCTTTCCCCTTTCCTGGCTTATCCCAGCAAGTCAGAGGAGGCAAGATGCTGGATGTGTTTTGTGTTCTTTGACAGCTTCCCTTCACTTCTCATAAGAGGAGATCCAAGCATGCTGCATCATATCTCATCTTTGTTTGATTCAGGCCTAGCTCTGCAGCACAATTGTGCCAAGGAGATAGTATCGGCAAACACTATCCGTGTTAACAATTGTGAGCTGTCTTGCTACCTACTGCTGGTGGTATTTGATGTGCTAGATGTGATCAAATCTGCTTTTTCTGTGGGCTCAGCCATGGTGAAGTCGGGTGTCCCTTCATCCTGCAAATGCTGTCTCTGTCTTATTTGGGCTTGCTTGGCATGGATTCACATCTTAACTGATCAGACACATTGTGTTTTGTGCTGTTGCCAGCCTCTTGGCAGGTCATAGGTATACAGAAAAAAAGAAAAAAGTTATCTCCATATTTGCTGTGTTCAATTTTGTACGTGGCTTTTGAGGGTATGAGACTGCAAAGTGTTGCAACTCATCACATTTCAGTGTCTTCTGTGATTTATGTACATGGGGGGTTGTACAATGGAGGGTGTGGAAACTGGAAATGGAGGCTTGGTTAACGTTTGTAAGAGTTGTGAAGCAATAGCAAACGTAGGACAATGAATACATGAAGTAGTTGTGAAGATGGTGACAAGGGATACTAATTTAGATTTTTTTTTTTTCTGACCGATAGCCGACCCTTGTTAACTGACAAGATTGAAATATACTGTTTAGAATGGACGAATGTCTGTGAACAATAATGCTCTTGCCCACTGACCGCTTCTTCCTTTGTTGCCGCAGTAGTTTTTCTGAACTGCAAGTACGCCCTCATGTGGTATAAATGTTAATATATGTGAGCTCCGGAGAAATGGTACACAAAACATACATTGTTGGTTAATACATTTTTGATTAGTAAAATTCTTAACGGCAATTAATCGAGTAACGATTAATAATTAACATCCCTGATGGTGATTGCACAGCTGATTTTTTTCTTACACATTGTTAGAGTTCTCATGCATCTCACTAATTACTAGTTAAAGCACAGCATAGCATGCAGATGATAGCCTATTTTTTTCAGTATTTAGGCAAGATAGGCTAATAATAGCACTTAGTCAATTACAGTGCCGAAAAGCATGAATTGAAAGTGTTCAAAAATAACAGTCAGCCATTTGCCATCTCAGTAAAAGAGGAAAATGAAATGGTGTAGGATCAGCTGGCTGGCCCCTGAGGAGAGGGAGAGAAAGGGGGGAGAGACGACGACGATGAGGAGGAGGAGGAGGAGTGCTTTGCCGCTGTGTGTGTCAGTGCTGATTAGGTAAGAGATTGCCTCATGTAATGACACGGCATGGCGCTAGTGGTGCAGAAACACAAACAATGCATACCAGTGTTTTACTGTGCACACCCCCTGCAGCTGCCTGCCTGAAGATGTTTATATAGACATATACGCTCTCCCTAGAATATTTCAACATCTTTAGATGGTGCCCTTTATTTCAGCGACACACACATTTAATCCATCCGGAAGCCAATAGCCCTTTTCTCCGTGCGCTCTTTTTCCTTTGTGGCACAGATGAAAGATGGAGGTGATTAAAGGAAAGGAGCACAATAGAGTCTGTGCAGTTTTCTATCAGCGCTTATTGTTAATACTGACAGCATTATTTTTCAGCACAGATTTATGTTGTTAAATAGGCTGCATAACCTGCCAAACCCTCTGCTCTGTTAGCTGAACCGTCATATTCTGTTCCTGCTTGTGATAGTTAAGGTTTCCATCAATGTATTGGATCCATTTACCATTATACACAGCAATGGTAACTGAATGTTTCATTCATTAGCTTGGCTAATAATAGACTATGATAATTGAATGTTTCAGGCGAAGCTCCATACTGTTGTATCTTAGACAAAATGTTAGGGAATTGTGAAGATCTACAGTGTTTCCTGACACAGTGATTAAGGTACATAGTCACTTTGTTATAGTTACCAGAGATTGTTTAGCAAGTCTAAATGATGTAGTAGTTTTAATTCATTGTTTTATAGAGAGATGTGTCAATAACAGCTTTCTATTGTCCAGACAAACATATGTCTTTGTCATTAATTAATGCTTGTTTCATTGTGTTTTTTCTGTACAATATTGGGTATGCAGGACATTGATTTTTAACACTGTGGATGAGACAAATCATACATACTTCTTTTTACAATGGGCTGGTTGTGCTCCGTGGCCTCTGTGACTAATACGAGTATTGCACTGATGTTGTGACCGTGCACATGAGGCACCATTTGTTTGCAGAGCACAGACCTGTGACTGATGTGTTACAGCAAAGGGGCCGTGCTGGACTTGAACCCACCCGGGCCGCTGCGTTAAGAACTCAGCCTTGACGCATGATACTCGCTCTACCTGGTGAGCTACTAGGGCTCCCTTTGACTGATGTTTTAATGGAGACGGCGCGCAAGCCAGTGGTGAGCTCAGGGTTCATGCAGCCATAAGGAAATGACCCTGGTGACATTGGTGCACTCTCCACTTTCCTCTTCACGAGGTGCCGCCGGTAAACTGTGTCCTTGCTCGCCCTTGCAAGTTAGGCACACCTATTGAGCCTGCTGAGCCTTCAGTTTAGGCCCTGGGACTTGCAGCTGGATCGACTATGGGTTTAAGGATGGACATCTTGTCTCTGTACCCCAGTTCCTACAGCCGGCACAGAGAAAATGAGTTCTGAGGATTGGGTTTAGATTTGCCACTGTAGCACTTCAACTCTAGCTACCATCAGGGGAAGGCTGTCAGAGAGAGAGAGAGAGAGAGAGAGGGAGGGAGGGAGAAAGAGAGAAAACAGCGAAGCACAGCAGTGCTATCTAATAGATCAATTTGTAATAAATCTGTTGCCTCAAGCTGTTGTTGTTCGCTTCTACTCAGTAAAAGGTGTCTGCGTTTCTCAGGCAAGAAAATGCTTGTCAGGCAGGGCATACAGAGCTATCAGTGAATGAGACGTGCCTAAAGCACAGTAAATCATTTTCTCTGTGCTCAGTTTACATAGGTTGAACACATTGCTCTCTTATCAGGACATTTCATTGGTCAAAAAAGGGGGTTATAACCAATCGATGGGGCTGAGCGCTGAAATGAGGAAGTAACGCTCCCATCACATTAAATTTCCCCATTATCCAATATGAGCCATTAATCATGATGAAGGAGCTATTGATTAGGCTATCCGCCAAGGTTGGTCAATTTATTTGCAGAGAGTCATTCCACAACGTGAGGATCTGTTGAAGTAGTGCTGCTTTCTGAAAACCAAGTAGCGGAATTGAAATGGCCCCATTATTATGGACAACAGTTTGATCTTTAAGGTAACAAAAGAGCGGGTCTCTATAAGGACCACATGGGACCTCTCCTGCTCCTCCTCCACTAGCAGCCATATGGACCGTGCTAATTGTGTTTTACGCCAACCATTTTCACTGATCCGTTGGGGACTTGTGGAAGTGCTGTAGCTATAATGTCACCAGCAGTGGGCTGGCTCATGAAAGAAACATTAGCGAGCAAGATGAGACACAACACAATTATTGATTTTATTCAAATGAAATCTGTGGTTCTCTGTTCTGAATCAGATGTTGGTTGCCTTTTTAAAATATGATTTTTATTATTTCTTTCCTCAATTGTAGCTATTGTCTGAGACCGAGATTCGGTTCAGTCTCACAGGTGCACTTTGTCAGCTGGTAACATCTAATTCTAGGCATGATGCCATGTTTTTGCTAAAAAGATGTTCTTGTAATCCCATCTCCAGCGATGTTTTATCCTTTTAATTCAGATGATGATTTTTCAGGGAGAGATCCTGATTTTGACTGGTACCACGTTTAGCCAGCTGTAATTGTTCCACAGAGAAATCGTCTTTCGTCTGCTTTGTTTTGTGACAACACAAATGCTGCGGTTTGAATGTTGAATGTAAATGTGACATTCACAATATTTGCTTTGCCCTTCAGGCCAGGGATTGGTTGTAAAGCGTTTGAAGTGCTAAGTGTGACTTAGGCAAATCAGTGTGTGTTTTAACGTGTTTATAATATGCAATCATGAAAAGGGCACATCTATGAAAATTAGATCCTGTGAAGGAGGGGAGGGGCGTTGGGAGTGGTGACGGTGGAGAGGGGGAAAAAACTGTGTGGGTTTCATTGTGTCTCCGCTAACAGTTTTGTTGTAATTATTGAAATTGATGTTTGCTGCGGAGCTGTAAATCTGTGAGATCTCTTGTTAATAAAGCGGCAGAGGCAGCAGAGCCGTTAGGCTGGGAAATAAAAGGCAATCAAGCCTCCAACATCCTGTCCCTCACCCCAAAATGAAGCAGCAGAAATCCTAATTAACTGAGAGGATGAGTGGCTTTTGCTACAGTGCTTGGCTACTCGGTGCCAGAGCTAGCTGCTACTCTGAAGACGCTCTGCTAGCCACCCGCAAACTCTCTCTTTCTCTTCCAGCCCTCTCTCTCTTCCAGCCCTCTCTCTCTTCCAGCCCTCTCTCTCTTCCAGCCCTCTCTATCTGGCTCTGGCTTGCCTGAGGTTTTTCTCCCCCCTCAGCTCTACCTCCTCCTCCTAGTTGATGACCTCTGTGATGGGTATTTCTGCTTATGCCGGGCGAGAGAGGCAGAGGAAGAGGTTAGAGGCAGAGGCAGCGTTGATCTCCTTCCATTGATTTCATAGATCCTCTTTAAGATGACAATAAAGTTGTCTTTCAGTGTCATCTTCAAGTGCTCCTTTTCAAATCAGCGATGTGGCAAATTACTCCTGTCATCAGCTGCCCATATTCAAACAGCATTGTGTGATCATTTGCAGAGTTGAAAGTCAGGTTAAATCTCGCTTTGCACACTTGATATTTGTTTGTGCATGTGTCTGTGCAGCAACACCGCGAGTCGTTGAACATGACATTCAGTAAAACGTTGGTTATTCATTACGCTCAGAATTTATAGGCCTGCAAAGTAGCTTTAACACAAAATAAGATATGCTCCGTGAAGTGAACGCTGTGCTATGAGCCACATCTTTGTTGTTGTGGAGGAGTGAGTGATGATTGATTGTTTGAAACCCGAGCTTGCCTCAGCTCCCATCCAGCTGCTTCTCACTATTTACCTGTAAACTTGTCCTTTCTGCTTTTGCTTTGTCTGGGGATGGCTGCAGAGCTCTTCCCCTGTCGCCTCTCCCCCCTCTTTGTTGTGCCAAGCAGCCCAAAAGCCTCCGGGGATGAACGGACAAATAGAAGACAGCGAGAGGTGATGCTCGGTCCCCCCCATTCTTCCATCTATCTTTCTCCCTTGCGAGCACTCTTGCCATACAAGTTTCCAGGCACTCAAAAGCAGCAAATCGACTCACTGTAGGATTCACTGTCACTTAGCCGAGCTGGGGCATAGCAGCGCACTAGGAGGCCAAATCCTCCTCCTCCTCTCCCCATTTCACCGCCTTCTCAAATGAAGAAAATGCTATTTGGCATGGCATTGCTGAGGCCTGATTCTCTGTATACTGTAGATGAGCTTATTCCAGCCTAGCCCCCCAAGAGCTCTTTTTTATAAATTTTCTTTGCCTCTTCAGTTATACATTAGTGGGCCCCAACTGATGACGACTTGATTAAGTGCTTGTCACATTTCAGATAATTCCAACTGGAATGGTCTAGTGAGCTGTGTTCCTTGATTTGTTCTGGTTAATTTTAAACAACACGATTGGCAGGCGAGATGGTGTGGCACCATTGCACGAATCTCTCATCAAGGTTGGGGATGTTTTGTTTGTGCACAGATTTCATGATTGTGATTGAGGAGAACGCCATCAGCGTTTCAGTCTCTCCCTTTATTCCTGGCGATCCGCTCGGCACAAAGCCGGCGCTCGCTGCAAGCACCAAATGTAGTGAGTAGGGGATGGTGGCGTCTGGCTTCGTATCATGCTCATGCACATCGGATGCATGCACACAAGCACATAGACACATGTGCTCAATGTATTAAAAGCAAAAAAAAAATAAAAATTCTCCTGACGGCAGGAGTTTAAATTTCACTCCTCAGTGTGACAGCTTTGTCACAGGGAAGAGATTCACCACCACCTCTGGCAGCCCTTGGAGACCCTTCCTTGGAGAACCAGCAGTTTCTTCTCCCTGTTTCCCTCTGTATTTAGCACTCAGCCTTTTTCTTTAATCAACGACAGGCTTGTGAAAATCTCTACATAAAACAATGCACGATGCTGCTTTATTTTTTTTCTCCCTTCCTCTGCCTGACTCTGCCCCTGACTTTTTTTGTCTTGCCTGTGCAGCTGCTGCTTTGAAGATGACAACAGGCATAGGAAACTAAAAGGATGCGTCGTCTTTACCCCCCCCTCTACGTTAGCAAGGTAGCTGCTTACATTACACAGGCCTCGTCCACCTTGTATTCACTGTTGCACAGAGATAAAAATGATGAAATTGAGAAATATATGTGTGACGTTCTCTGGGAATTTAGCCTAGGAACTTGGTTGTACGGGTGGGTGTGTATAGGATACATATGAGTGGATATTTGTTTGCATTTTGTTTGTAAGCACATGGAGACTAAGGGCGCTCATGGGGCACAGGAATTGACAGGCTTTTTTTAATTGTTTGTGACACGTGAAATGAGAAACAATAATGTGTGACTAGCGGGCCCAGGAGATTACAATCTGGTCGGCCGCTTAAAGGAGTGTCAGAGAGATGCATTACCACATCTCTGTCTCCCTTTTTGCCCCTCTGAGCCATAAACCACTCACGAACATTTAGCCAGCAGTGATTTCTCCTGTGTTCACCTTGCCCTGTTCGTGATCCTGTGGTGGAGCTGCTGGTGGAAAACCTCCCAGGCTTCTTCAATGAATCCTCTAATGTGTGTGTGTGTGTGTGTGTGTGTGTGCAGCCCTGGTTCTCTGCAAATCTCTGCAGCACCACCTAATTTGACTTGGTAATGGAGCATTGATGAGTCTTGGGGGAAATCGGAAAAGGAGCACAAAACCGTACAGCAAAAACTTACCACTGTGAGGTGGCAGTAAAGATGGCGTCAGGTTTCTCAATAGCAATTGATAAAAGAGGGGAAAAAAGACAGGGTGAGGTAAAAATTGAGGACTGTAGAGCTATAGCTGTCAGTTATTGATGCCTACGGCTGCCTGCTATTCCTACAGGGCGAGAAAGAAGCTTAGAGGTGGAGATGGGCTTCAGCACCCAGGCTTGAACTCGATTTGTATTTTTACTCCACTGTACTGAAAACGCTGGTTCTCTCTCCAGGACAGCAGATTATTTACATCTTTAGCAGAGCTCATTGCTCACAGAATATTGAGTTCAGTGTGGAGGACATAAAAGGTAGCCAAGCCAGGAGTAGTCGGGGAGATAAAAGCAGGATCGCTTAAGCACTCTGTGTTTTTGAAGCACATTTCTACCGCTGTTATCACTAGCGTAATAATTTATCTTGCCTAGTTTTTATCACTCAGTGCACGCCCACGCCCACGCTCACGCACACACACACACACACACACACACACACACACACACACACACACACACACACACACACACACCACACAGTAACTACTCCCAACACACAAATTCCCCTCACCAGCGAGGGTGGGCCCCCTCTAATATAAAACAAGTGATTCACAGATGAAATGCTCATCATTCTGCCGTTTCACCATGGCCATCCAACAGATGAGTAGTGCGGCTAAAAAAAAAAGCAAGGGGCTGCCTGCGCTCAGCTCCCTCACAGGGGCATCTTGTCTGTGTTATCACTCCAGCTAGTGCTGCAATTAATATTAATGTGCTTTAAAGCATGCTCCAGCAGCCCTTGCTTCCCTCTCTCTCTTGCGTTGTGTGTGTATGTGTGTGTGAGACTCAGGAGGAAGAGAGCAATAAAGCCAGCGGGGGATAAGAATCTAGGCAGGATATGACAGTCCTCATGTCAGCTGTCTTAGAGCTGGAGGGATATGTGGATAAAGACAAGGGATGAAACTGAATCCCAACCAGCCAGACAGGCAGGTAGTACAGCATGTAGGTAGAGACTATCAGCATCCATGGCGGCTGGTCTGGGGGCTGTGCGCAGCCTGTTTATTTAGTCATGTTGTAATAATGCTTGACCTTTTCTTTCAAGTCCACGGCCTGACCTTTAGCACCTTACTCCTCTGCAAATCAGTGAGTGTGTGTCTCACACAAACATACATACACACACACACACACACACACACACACACACTCTCACACAAACACACACACACACACACACACACGCACATGCAGAGATGGAAATGAGCACCTCCTTTGCAGGGAGCTTCATGGTCTGCCAACTCCAGGAGTGGATTGTTCCAAATTAGTATGCATTAGGTGGTTAGTGCAAAGCATTTAATTATGCGAGATGGCACTAAACTGTCTATGTTATGATTAGCCCAACACGTTACAACCTTAATTTCTTCATTTTTTTCTCTCTTTCCATGGGTGAGGAGGCGGTACATAGTGGGGGGGTGGAGGTGATAGGCTGGCGAAGGAGGACAATCTGGGGGATGGCTTTAGAAATGCTCCCATATTCCCAGTAATTTACAAGTATCCCCAGTATCTCTGCAGCCAATATTTTCTCCCTAGAAGGATTTTGATATTTTCTTGTCTCCCCTCCTTCACTCCCCCTCCGCATGCCCCCAGATACTTTGTCAGTTGATATTGAATCAAGTCGCTTCCTTTTATGTGTGTATGTGCACATCCCAGCTCTCTGTTTTCACTGAGCCGCTTTTCATGGTAGGCACGGCTTTTTAATCTTGGGCAGCAGGCAGCGGGCAGCGGAAGCAGCCGGGGCAGAGTCAGAGTGAGCCAGGCAGCCATCCAGCCATCCAGGCAGCCAGGCAGTCAGTCAGTCACTGCAGTGGAGCCCCAGCAGCTCCCTGGAGGAGCCCATTATACAGGAGAGATATCAAACCATGAATCATTTACGCCAGTCCTCCCCTCCCCTCCCTTCTGCTACCCTTACACGCTGCCTTGACGCCTGGCCGGCCGCCTGCTTGCCGCTGTCTGCATCTTTAATGAATGATTATTGCATTTCATAAACATGGGCTACCTGGCTAGAGTAATTAAAGTATTATTGATCCTTTCCATGTTGGCTCCAAGGTGGACAAAAATGTTTTTTTGCCCTCCTCTTCACACATCTTTTTTTGTCACTATGCTGGATAGAAAAAGTCCCTCTAGGAACAGCAGGTGGTGATTTATTTAGCCTGACGGTGTGATATTTTTTTTTCTCCTGTTTAGGCATTTCAAGAATAGCCTTTATTCAGGGAGAAGTGTGATAATACAACAAGGTGGTGTTTTTGGGTCGTTCTCATTGTGCAGTGTGTCGTGAGGATTGTGTTGGGATAGTGTTTCCCTATCTTGGTGTTTTGCGTAAAAAGTGTAGGGACACGGGGGTTAATATGCTGGAAAAGAGTGATTTAGGTCAGTGGTCGCGTCTGCATCTGTCACTCTGACAGGCTGGCGCTTTAGGAGGCTGTGCGTCGTTGAATAAAGGAGTGAGAGAGAGGCAAGTGAGGAGAGAGCTGGCTCTTTCAAATGGAAAAAAGGAAAACCTGACTTGACTGTGATTTGTTCTCTCAGCGACAGGCAGTATGTTACAAGCAGCTGTTTGATATAAACCTAATCAGTTTCACCTCTTTATTGAGGATCAAGACAGTTAAAGCCTCTGCAAATAAGTGCACGTCTCCCTGCCTTCCTCCATCTGCTTTTCCTTCTCTCCCACCCTCCTTAGCTCATCCTGCTGTCATTTCTCCTGGTCATTTTTCCCTTCTCACTTTCACTGTGCTTGTCTTTCTCTCGCTCTCGACATCTCTTCTGTGTTTCCTCATCCGCCCTCTCCCCCTGTTTCAATCAGGAGTGCACTTTAGTTTCTGTGTTAATATCACAATCACTGATGAGGAAAAAGTGCTGGCATCTCCACAAGGGGATTAGAGGAGCCATTTTGTGTATCACTTATTAATGTGTCGCTTTTTCTCCCCATGAGCTGTATGGATTGGTTTCCTGTCATACAGGCAAACATATAAATCTATTTGAAGCATGCAAGTTACATAACTGTTTGACAGTTTTCTGAGTTTAGCAGTAAAATGTTGTAGTAATACATGTCTACACTCCAATTTCTTTCTTTCCTGTAAGGATTTTTTTAGAGGTTTATGTTTTAATGGGATATTGGTTAAACCTAATTATTATTTTTATTCACAGCTGTTGTTTTTCTTCACAAAAACTGCTCAGTAACATCATCATAAAACAGTGTTGACTCAGAGTGATCCAACCTTTTTAAAAGTCTGGGATGGCTTGTTTCAACTAGCCTGTGCTGATTGCTGGCCTTTTCTTCCTGCCCTATGGCTTGTCCCCTTTTGTTAGTGAGCCACATGGCTCTCTACAGGGCTTAGTCTAATCAGTGCTAAATATTCAGTGGTAGCCCATAGCCTAATCAGCCAGAGGATAATCATTGTCAACCAATTGCATTCCTCTTGACCTCCCAGATGGAGGTAAACTGCACAGCCTCTCCATAGCGCCGCCTCAATTACTGCAGCAGTTATGGTGATAAAGAAGACCACAGGCTCAAATGAAAATGGCTGATTGATGTGGACACACACGGCTTATAATTGGATTATGGGAAGGACGTTAATGGTGTTAGGGGCGCCGTGCTGGAGCGGGATTCTAAACACTGACCAGGTATTTAGTGATTTACCCCTGTTGCCTCCTCATCTAATGCAGTTGTGCATCATAAGAGTATCCTCAGGGGTCTTGGTACCTAAAGCACAATCCTCTTGTCCCACCCCTGCTGCAGTGTCAAGTGAAGTGTGTGTGTGTGTGACTGTGTATAAGTAAAATGCTTATTTGAGCTGCCAGTGACGGGCTCTCTTATGCTAGTGTGACAGCTATGTGGTCAGAACAAAAAGCTCTATTTCCAAAGCAGCAGCCCTCCTGTCCAACACACACACACACACACACACACACACACACACACACACACACACACACACACACCGAATGAGTCAGTGGGAGAATTTGGTGAGATGGGATATGTCTGTCTACAGTAGTTGCAGTGCCGAACAAGGCTGCGGCTATAGCTTATTTTCATTATTGATTAACCTATCAATTATGTTTTCCTTATTTAGTCTCTAGCCCTCCCTTCACAACGTTCCACAGCTCAAAGTAAAGTCTCGAAATTTGTTATTTTGTCTGACCAACATTACAAACAAAACAAAAATATTAAATTTACAATGAAATGGAGAAAAGCAGCAAATGTTTAGTATTTTTATTTGATTAGTGAATCATCTGATTAATTTATCATTAATAATAATAGTCACTTCTATTGACTAATTAATTTATCAACAGAAGGAGGAGCTGGTCAGTCGTGTTGCTGTCGGGAGGTTCAGTGCTCTCCTTGTTGTCGTACTGCTCCTCTGTTTATCCTAATGGAGAGCGTTAAGAGAGGGATGTAATTAATTGACCCTGGCAGCTCAAAGGTGCTGTGGTCGAGTCCGGGAGCCAGTCCCGACTGTGCTGCCCACCGTCTCTTACACTCATATTTCTGCAGAGTACCAAAGACTCCCCGCTGACCGATTGGCTCTTGGTAAGTGCGATGATGCTGGATGCCTGAGCCTGCATGATCGGCATAATACCAGCTAATGCCTGAAGGAGTGCTCTCCCCATTTCTGTCTCGCCTCTCCCCTCAGCTGCTGCTTAGCAAAGCCTGGCCAGTGCAGAGCAGAGCTGAGTGCCTCCTTTTCTACCCTCACTCTGCTCTGCCTGGCAGTTTATTAAAGGGAATACTATAGCTTTTTCCTCGCGCCCGGGCGTTTGATTTCGACAGCAGCCGTAGCTGTCATGGCAGATAAAAGGCAGCAGGCCCTAGAATTACGGTGCACACTGCATCTGTATTTACTGCGTCATTCTTCCCTGCCTCTGACAAGGGAGGAGGAGAGGAGGAGAAAATGGAGGACAGGCTGCTGCATTCATGTGTCTTTACATTGACATGTCTCATCAGGGAGAGAGGTGGACAGACAGTCTACAGTGAAGCCATCAATCAGCCCTTTTCAATACGCCTGTCCAGCAGCACACTGTAATACTCACACATACGTAAAGACTGACAATGGGAGGCATTATTGCTGCTGTTGACATATTTTTATAAACCTCTTTTTCAGTTGCCTTTGTCAGATGGAGTAAAATAGGGTGATTGTGGTGTGCTGGCTAAAAATGTCAAGAAAGCAGTTGTTTTTTTTTTGACTGAGACAAGACACATATACATGATACAATCATCATATTTATAAAAAATATATAGTGAGAGGTGCTTTGTTCTTATTGTGGGTGTAATTGATTCCTCAGGTATTGGCCACTTTTAGTTAATCAGATAACGGGTTAAAATTATTTTTATTTCAGTTTCTATAAAATGTTTTCTCTCTGAGCCTCGCCTCGGAAACGACTTAATGGAGAGATCCATTTTCCTGGCGGTATCCCTCGCTGAGGCTGTGGGTCATGCTAATTTTTCATCAGCATCATTTCATTGCGCTTTAATTAACACAACAAGGATTTGGTGTCCTCCAGTGTCATCCACTCAGACAGCTAATACAAACTCATTAGCCTAACTCCCAGTAACTCTAAAACAAAATGTTATTACACCGTTGACTGTTTTGGTGTGCATTAGAATTGATTATGTTGATGTATTCATCCAGTTTTCAAATCATATCCTGTAGGCCAATTCATCTGTTTAGTATCAGAGGTCTGATATAAGCCTTTATTTAAAACAATACAATACAATCCTGGTGCTAGTTTGCTTAATCTGCTTTGTTTGAAGCAACCAGCAGTCTGTCTTCTTCATGCGTCTCCATGCTGTAGCCTGTGGTGACAGCAAGACTAATGTATTCATGGTGCTGCCACGGTGAGAGGCATTACTTTACCTTTGCTTAATTGAGGGGAAACTCCCCTGACACCTGCTTAGCACAGCGCTAGGCTAGCAGAGCGGCCCAACTCAACCCTAGGAGCTGAGGCCACTGAACCCTGACTGAGAAATAACACAACCCAAGACCACCCAGGGACTGCCGAGGGGAGAAATGATTTAATAATGTTGATGAGATATTACGCCAACCCTTCCTCCACTGTCTCCGTCTCTCTCTCGCTCTCTCATTACTTCTTACCTGGGTAGGGAGACGGCTCTGACTCTGTGCCTGAAGGTGTATTTAGATGGGGCTGCTAAATATATCACACCCTAAAGACAGAAAAGTAAAAGAAGTAAAAGAAGAAGAAGCAAAAAGGGGCAAAAAAATCAGTGCAGAGGGTTTTTGACATGGATTGTGGAGGGAGGTTAAGGAGTGTAGTCAAGGCAGGCTTGTAATTGGCTGACACCAGAATGTAGCGATGGATTTGTGTGTCGGAGTGTGTGTATGTGTGCGCAGTCAGACATTATCTGAATACAGTAAGGCCAAATATATCTCTTCAGCCAGACTGCATTGCTTTCAGGGTGTTGATATGCTGCCATCACCTTGCACTACAGTGAATGTTGATGTCAAGTACTACAGACATAGTATACTGTTTTCTTTGGGCTCCAATACCAAACTCCCCCCAACCTCTGCAGCGATACAGGCAAGGTCCCATCTGAGACTCAGCATGACAGCTCGACTGAGCTCCTCGCCTCGTTTTTTAATTGTCCCATGCCCCAGGGGCTGCTGGGAGCTAGCTGGGCGGGGCTGAACATTTTCTCCAGGGGGATGACGAGAGGTGGGTGACGGAACACTCGCAGTGTCAGGTGCAGGTGCGGAGAAAAGAAATGGAGAGGGGGCTGACAAGCCAGCCGTGGGGAGCCAAGTAGTGGGAAGCCATTCACTCAGATGGGAGTGGAGAGAGCTTTGTATGAGAGGAAAGCACACAGGAGGCATCCATCACCACTTCATTCACTGATGCATATTATCCAGCTGTTGTCAGCTGGTCTATTAACAGATACCACTGCTAGAAATGTATGCAAAGAGCCCAATGTGGCCTTAGTGGTGCAACAGCAATAGATTTGTGCACTGTAACTGCATAGTAGCCTTTTCTTTTGTTTTTCTTCTAAATTGCAGGACTGTGTTGCTTCTCCTTTCTTTAGTTCCCCTAATTATATCTGCTGGACAAAACATCATCCTGGTTACATTCCACATCATAATAGCAGCAACATTTCGATAAATCGATCCCCAGAAAAATAATTACAAAATTTTTTGATAACCAATAAATCATGTCATTTTTAAGCAAAAATGCAAAACATTTGATGGATCCAGCCTCTTGTGAGAATGTGAGATGTTGCTGCTTCTCCTTGTCTTAACAAATAAACTATAAACTGAATATCTTTTGGGTTTTTGACTGTTCGTCAGACCAAAAAAGCAATTTGAATATGTCACCATGGACTCTAGGAAATGGTGATGAGCATTTCTCACTATTTTTTACACAAATAATCGATTAATTGAGAAAATAATTGACAGATTAATTGTATAATAGCAGCCCTAGATGTGATTGTGTTATCAATTACATCTACATGGACTGCAGCAATCTCACAATCGACCTTATTCTACATAAGCATTAGCTGTTTATGTGGGTTACTGATTCCCATTTTTATGCCTACAGCATAGCCCAATTAATATCTTTAGACGCCTCCTCCACATGTTACAACATCAGTTTCCTTTCAGTATTTAGCCTCATGCCATACCCCTCTGTCATGTTGCTACTGCATTATAACATTTTGTATAGATTCTGCAACAACACTGTGCTTTGTACTATTCATCTTGCAACTAGCTACATGAACGCTGGGTCAGATTCAAGCAGTTGGATTGCTGCAAAAGACTGTCAAAGCTCCAATTGTGATTCATCATTCCACTGAGGTGTGCACATATCTAAAATGCTGCTGAAAAGGCAATTGGAAATGCATGTCTTAATGTGATTATGCTTTCTCTGTATTCAGGTTAGGGTAATTGGAAAAGTATGTTGACATGACAATTTATCATTCAGAGCATTGTGTCAATTGGATAAATTATTAAAAAATTGCATGCATAGTTATTGAGCTGTTGAGTCTTGTAGTCAAACATCTGAACAATAGCAGAGCTGTCCAGGTCTGCTGGAATTAAATGTTGTGCAGACGAGAGGAAGCAGCGGTGTGGTTTTGGGTCTTGCTCTTCCTGTGTTGCTGGCACTGAGACGTCATCCAGCCAGTCATGCTGGGGTCAGAGGCTCTGAAAATAGCCCTAAGGGGATTCGAGCTGCACTGATAGCATACCTGCTGTTACCCTGAGCTGGTTTTCCAACTGCGAGCCAGCCCAGGCTCCCTCCCAGTTGCTTTGGATAATACCTCACGCAAAGATGGAGTGGGGCCATTATACCTCTGGCTCTGTAACACTCCCTGCAGACACACACAAACACACACACATGCTTACTTACACCTGCACAAGCATGCATGCACGTACCTGCGGCCATGCCCGTCGTCACTGCATCTGGGTCTGTATGCATTTGTCTGATCATCACACACGCATACCTGTATGCGACCACACACACATCAAACCAGATTGCGCTGTCACCACAAAAAGCTTCATAGCGGCAGCACCAGCACACTGGCTTTTTGCAAAGGGTCAGAGTTGACTGCAAATTGCAGCTGGTGGCCAACCAAGGCCGGTGATGGATCTCAATGCACTCTGTGTTTACCCACACACCTGCACTCCCGTGGATGCGAGAGACAGCAGTGCAGCCGAGAGCACACTGCCATTTTGTAACACCTCAAGGAACTTTCCCTCCTCTCCCTGTATGAGGAATAGATGAGGTGGTGCCATTAAGTGAATTTCTGTTATTTCCCCAGGCTCTTAGCTGAAGATCTCAGCCACTGAGGCAGCCAAGGATGACTGCCGACTCAGGCAGAGGCAAACACACACACACACGCGCATGCACCACACGCTCTGCCATCAGCTTTCATGCTTCTGTGTAATTTATCAAATTGCTTGGGCATGTGATGAATGGGCCCAGATCTCAAAAGGAAAAAAGACATTTATTTTGCATTAGGTCGCTGTTATGCCCATGTAACAGCTTAGAATTTAATTACAGTAAATGGTAAACATCGTATTCACATTTTCTGAAACAATAATTCAGTAGGCCTAATTGCTTTGTAGTTTCACAGACTACACTTGAGCGATTACAGCAGTGGAATCGGCTTGTTAAACAAAAACTGTTCAATCCCATTACTTTCTACCGACTACTATATTCTCTTAGTGTGAGAATGAGCAAGTAGGCTTAATGTTCTCTCCATTTTTTCACAATTGCCCACACTCACCTTACTGTAGAAAAGGCTGGTTCTCCCCTGGTGATTTGTCACAGTTCCCCATTGTATTGCACACCACCTCTCCTTCACACTCCAAATCCCCCCTCCCTCCCTTTTTCTTTCTCTCGCTCCCCTAAATAATTTCTTTACGTGTGTGGGTGCCCCCTCTCGCTGTGATTCTGATACTTCATAACGGCAGGAGGAAATTGAGCTGACCTTGAGGCTGCCGAGCTCCTTTTATAATGCTGATGTATGGGGCTGTGGGCGCAGGCAGCCAGTAAGTGAGAGGCATGTTTTTATTTGCCGCGGAGCAGGGCCCAGTGTCAGGACACATAACAAGGTTCATTTCTCGCCCACTCAAGCTAGCTAGTATGCCAGGAAGCTTAGTGTCAAGCATTCAAGTTCGCTAGGTGTGATTTACCTGCATTAGCCTTTGTGTTCTGGAATAAGTTGCATCATGCTGCCTAAAGGCTGATAATAGGGCAAAGCCTCACATAGAGTTAACCCTGTGGATTGGCTTCACTAAAATGTGATTTAGATGGTGCTGCTGTATTGCAAAAGTGTTACTGTTGTCAGGGCCCTTATTTCAAGGTTGGAGTAGAGAGGAATTAATGCAGGATTGTTTCTGGCCAGTTTGCATTTTGTCAAGTGGGTGACAGGGCAGTCATTTAGAAACGATACAGTCTCTTTGACAGCCTTAGATCACCCCGGCTGTCATTGATGTCATTATTTGTTCAGTGTGTAGATGGCCTACTTTTTTCTCTTCAGCAGCTCTCGACTCATCAGCACAATCAGCTTCCTCCTAACACAATCAGGCTGCTCTCAAATTGCAGCCATGATTGAGACCAAGTCGGTGGCAGGAAAAGACGAGAGGGCTTGTGATGCAAGCATGAGCGCTGTTCAGGAGGTGGACACGATAAATTAATATCTGTAAAATATAACGCCATGCAATAGCCTCGCAATAAATGGCACCTTGTGTGCTGCTTGGGAGATGCAGAGAGGTGTTGATTCAACTGTGAGGCACTTTTGAGGCTGTGCTCTCTTATTTTGTTATATTGATTTGTGTTATATTGTCAGCTGTTTTTGTTATTTTGTCCGCAAACAGCAATAATGGAGTTTAATAAATTCTGCACCACAGCCAAAATTTAACTAGGGCTGCAATTTAAGATTATCGATTAATCTACCGATTATTTTCTTGATTAATCAATTAATCTTCAAGTCTATAAATCAGTCAGCAAATTGTGAAGTTCCCAGAGCCCATGGGGGCCATTTACAAATGTCTTGTTTTGTTTACTATCATAGCAGAGAAATGAAAACCAGAAAATCCCCACAAGTGAGACGCTAAGACCAGTGAATTTGAATCGATAATTAAAATTTTTGCAGATTGTAGCTAACTACTTGCTGCAGGTCTAAATTAAATTAGATTGTGTGGCTTATTTATTGGATTGCAGTAGATTAAAGTAATGTTCAAAATATTGTCAACCCCTGATCAAGCCTACTTGCATAAGCCTTCACTGATTGCATAATTCAGAAAGTATTACTGAAAATCAAATCAATAAACTATGTCTGCTCATTCACTTTGGCCTGTATGGGTTTCAGCTGGCACTATAGTTGTGTTGTTTTAAATGTCATTGAGTAAATACGCATTTACTCTAAATGTAGATCACACTATGTCCTACAATCCTAATGCAATGCTATTGGAAGAGTCATCTTCCACACAAGAATGTATGCTAAACCATGCAAACCAATCTGCCTTTGCACAGTAAGTTAGAACACATTTTCTGTACCTGCAGGCTCATTGCTGGTTACATGGTTTTCAGAATAAAACCCCTTTGACATTGTGGTGGCGTGACACAATTACAAAGGCACAATAGAAATATTATACAAATATTAATTTGTTTTGACTTGGTCAGGAATGCTAAATAGTCATTCAAGCCCTAATTTGGAGCTTTGTGTGTAATGGTACTGGCTGTGGTTGACATTAAGATGAGCGGAGGAAGCTCATCAGCCCTGCCAATTCAGCTCACTTCTCATATGGCACAGATCCACTTGCCTAACCCCTTGAATAGATGCTCCACTCTGAAAACAGGCAAGGACCCAATCCATTCATCGCCCATACAATGGCACATTGACTGTGCACAAAATATGTTTTAGCAGCTTAACAGCGGCAGACTAATCAATTGATCCAGATTTTGCCGTCCATTGATCTTGGCACACCCTGGGTCCAGACAATTACAGTGCATGTATGATAATGTTATCATTAGCAGCCCATGGCCGATCTATTAGGGCAGCGGAAACGCTAGTAAAAACCACCCGAACCATGCATAGAAACATTTGCACTGCCAAATGCTGGAGAGAATGGTCCAAATCTGTTTTGCAAATGCCTCCCTGTCACTCTCCCCTCCCCACCTCGCCACAGTAACAGTAGCGTGGTAGAGAGGCGGGCAAGCCTGCTGGTGCTGCTGACTGGCATTCTGTGTGTTGATGAATGTGCCGGCCTGACGGCTCAATGTGCTTACCTAATAGGAGCTGCTCCACTGTCACACTGAGTTTCTCCGTCTCTCTCTCTCACTCACCTCACTCGTGTCTTCTTTTTTTTTTTTCGGAGGTAGTAAGGAGAGAGTTCCACTTGGCTAGACACTGCAGCCTCCACACTCTGTTTCTCAAAGGTTAATGGAGCTGCCTCACAACGCACACTAATCATCAGGTAATCGCTTTCGTTTGGCTTGATAGGTGGCGAAGGTCAGCTGTGATGACCAGTGCAGCCATTTTGGATGAGGGGAATCAGGTTGTTGCTGGTTGCCCAATATGGTTGCCAAGCTGACTTGAGATGACGATAGTGCTTCGTGTTCCATGATCTTATAGACTTTACCCAGTTTCTGGCCCTATAGAGGTACAGGTGTAATTATTTATTTTGGACTCAATTTCTCAGTATGTTGTCTTTTATTTAGAAGCCCTTGACACCCGCCTCTTACAGTATGGAAATAGTGAAGATGCACCACAGGCTATCTTTAGTTTCTTCATGTTGTGATGTGGAGGTGTTTGAAGTGGTTAGCATGAGCCTGGTGTTAAAATAGTGGCTTTTCTGTCGGGCATGTGGTGGACAGCCAGAGACACTGACAGACCGAGGGGCGGACTGAACTCATGAAAGCGAAGCGCTCCGTCTTTGATGTCAGCCAGCTTCCTAAGGGCCGTGGTGGTCGAAGGGGATTGAGGTTTCAGCACGGGATTTTCGGGATTGTCGCGTCAAAAAGGTCTCAAGTGAATTTTAGCATTTGTGTGTGTGCGCGCATGCATTATCTTACACTGAGACCAGGCAGCTAAAGAAGGACAGGCCAGTTTGTCTTTGTCATCATCCACATCACCCCACGGTGCTCACATATAATAACCCTCAACTCGCAGAGCATGGAAGTCCCGCACATGAAAACACATACTAGAATATAGGAATGGACATTTCTGGACCTGTTGAGCTTTTTTTAGTTGCTCTAGTCTGTTGTGACTAGTGGGAGAGACTGTATGGATGGGCAGTTTGTTAAAGGAATGATGTTGCTATATGGATACAGCCTCTAGGCCGAGATGTGAGCATATTAAAATGGAGATAGGTTAGTCACAGACTGATTTTAGAGGGTTTCAAAAAAACAAACAAACTGGGAGACAGGTGAGTCCTTGTGGGTGCTTGATGGCCACATTGTCTGTCACGTTGGAAATCCCAGAGTTACTGAAGGGATTGCAAAATCAATGTGAGCTATTCATACATGGATCTAATCCTCAGATTTACTGCCATTTAATCTGTGGTTATGGCCGAGCTCTGATGGCTCTAATGCCGTCAAACAGATGTCCCTGCTCAGCCACCCAGGTTAGGCTGCACCTGCTGACACAATTGAGCCCTTTGACTAGGTGACCCACTGCACATTTCATTTTCTCCTTGGGTAACAACTATTGTATGAAAACATGTATGTATTATAGTGTCATGGGGCATCGAAAAGAAAATCAAGACAAATGTTTACATCAAACACCTGTGACCTCCAAATCCTCTTCGGTGAGTTTGATCATGGCGTGAATATAAATTTCATGAGCTTATGTGGATGGTTGTGTGTATTTGTGCTATTTCTGACAGTGCACTGTGCTTGCTGTGCTGTTGAAATTGCACGGTTAGAAATACTTGGATTTTATTCACTGCACACCTGGTGTTATTTTCAAATTTAAAAAAGGAACAGACATTTCACTTCAAAATGCAGGCTGAATTCAGGAGGTGTATTGCATCAGATGCAGCGAATGAATAATAAACAGTATCATTTTGTACATCTGGTAAATATCTAGGGAGTTTGCCTTGTTTTGTACCAGCTTTGCCGTCCATAAATAATTGGTTAAGAAGCCAGCCACACCCTCCTTTTAAAGAAAAATAGCTAAAGACAAAAACAAAATCGGACAAAATCCTACAAATAGTCATCCTACATATTCATTAGTTGCTCATAATTTTATCTTGTCTGTAAGGTGTCCTTATTCAGAGCTACACATAATGACATACAATGAACACATAGGCTATACTATATATTATTCTAAACCATGTTTTTCCAGATTTTCCTAAATTATCCTCATCATTCAACAGTTTTAGGCACTGAAAAAAAGTGGCAAACCATTGAGTCACATGAATAGACTTAAGTAATTGATGGATGATAATTGACTACAATGACACAATTGTGAAAGAATCAATATATTTTAATGAGTGACTTGTTTGTTTGATTGTTACACCTCATACATGACTGTTGGCACACAGGCAGGATGGAAATGCACACATGTACACATCCCCAGTCTGTGTAGTATTAAAATGCTTACATTGCAATGTAGCAGACTGATAGTGTGTGTGTGTTGCGTTTCTGGGTGTTAAAGAGAGTAAATGCAGGGAATCTCTGTGTGCGGATGCTGAATGTGAAATGTCAATGTTATTGAACAGGTGCTGCGAGGCAGAGCTGTGATGTTTTTATTTCCAAGCTCTTGTCAAGCAAGGCAGAGAAGAGAGGGCTCATGGGATAATGGGGGAGGTTCAGGGGTGGGGGACTGTGGGTGTGTGTGTGCGTGTGTGTTTTACAGTGTGTGTGTAGTAGGAATAAGTGCCTAGATCTGTGTGTATCCAGAGAGGTTTATTGAGAAAAGGGAAATGAATACTGGCTTAGAATAAATGCTCACAATCTCCTCATAGAAAATGTTAACTGCACTGTGAATGGTATTATTTTTTTTGCGTGCACCTTCATGTTTTTCAGTGCCTATAATTCACCATGTGTTCAACATGATGCCAAATATGGCAGCCGTCTCCACCCATGCATACACCTCTACTGTCAAGCTGTTATCACCTCGTTTGTTCCATTTACACATCATTCATATTTTTTCCCCTGTCCTCCGTGTGTGTCTGTTTTTTCCCCTTCAGTTTTTCTCCTGCAGACAGTCGTTGTGTCAATACTTGTTGAGAGGCAGTGTGGCAGTGAGCTAGGAGGTGAATGCAGTCAAGGTTAGTCAACAATGTTTCGTGACACTGGAGTGCTGACTAACACAGCGTTTTTTTTCTCTGCCATAACCCCCTCTTCTTCTCCCCCCAAAAATGTTTCTATTCCTGCTGCCCCACCCAGTGGACCCTGATCATGTTCTCTACCTGCCCTTGATGCTCTCAGCCTTATTCTTCCACTGTCCTGCCATCTTTCCTGTTAACACTTTCTGTGCCAGTGGAGAGAACAGCTCAACCCCGTCAGCTCTCGTTCATCCCTCACCTGCTAACTCATGCTAACCCCACTCCTGTGTTTGTATCTGGATGCATTATTTCCTCGTTTGTAGCATTACCTATACATAGGCCTTTCTCCTTCACTTGCAGCCAGTGCATGCTGTCTTTGGCATCATTCCTTTTAAGCTGCCAGTCTGCCAATCTTTTTCATTGCGGTTTCACTTGGGATTCTGCGTTGCACTTTTAATTCCAACGAACACACGTGAAAATGTGATTACCATCTTGCCATTTCCACTCCCCTGTCCAGCCATTTTTAAAAGAAAGAGGTGTGAGAGTGAGAGCAGCGCCTATCTGAATGTCCACAAGAGCGGCGGAGAATCCAGTCACGATATGTAGGGGGCTGCAGTTCAAAGCCGACTAGCAGGTTACTTAATGAGTTTGGTAATTGGCTTGCTGTGGCCTCCGCGCATCCCTGCCCTCCTGCTGCTGATGTGTGCAGGAACAGAGAGCCACAGCTTGCACTCCCTCCCTTGCTTTCCTTCCCTTGCTCGACCCATCCATCTACCCCCCCATCCATCCCTCTTCCTGACTGAAGGAGCTAATGCTGCACCAAGCCTCCTCTGTCCTATTATAACGACAGCATGCTCCACGCTGGGTTTCCGCTCTGCTCAATATCAAATATCAACAGCGTTACTCTATCTCTCAGTCCCCCAGTCTTTCCCCACTTGGTCGCTATCTTTTACATGCACACTCACTTCCTACCACACACACATATCTGTTTGTATGTTAGATGCTTCATGCATTATGCAGAATATGTGCATCCAAACAAGCAATTTGAAGAATTTCCAGCTCACCACTTGAGTAGTAATTCTCTCTGTCCACAACAGCATAATGAGAAACACACTTCCATGCTCAGTTGATTCACAAGTCCAAACAATAAAGACAAAGACTAGCAGGCTCACCATGTAATCATAAATGACACCTAACATTATTCTCAGATTTCAGCACATTATGTCCTCACCAGAGACTTCAAAGGGGGAGCTATTCTTCTTGTCTCATTGCTGTTGTAATAATGTGGTAGAGGGAAAAAACTGAATCACATCTGGTTTAAATCTCATTAACTTGCATGTTAAATTATAGTGATAATAACAGTTGGGGGGGGGGGNNNNTTATAAAATGACCTTCATGGTTTAGTTGTAATTGTGAGTGGTATGGATTGTTTATTGCTTTGTTTGTTTATAATAAGCCCCTAGATTTAGTGCCTTTGGGGATCTGCGCTAGTGAGGCTAACCTAATATATATTCCTGCTAATGAGCGAGCTTCCCACCTTCGTACCTATTCCCATTAATTTCCATTTTGTACCTTTAAAAAGCCATAAATAAAGCCTGCATACATTAGTAAATATAGCCGTCTCCAGTTGCAAGACTGCTGCCAAGCTTTTTATCTACTCCCACAGTAGAACGGTTGATTCTGAACGCTGTAGGGGTTGGAAGGCCAAAGCACAGCTAAGTGGCTCCTCTTGACCTCAGCACTGATCTCCAAACTGTCTGCTCCGACTGCACACAGACAGATTTTTACCCATTCGCTCCCACAAAAACAGTCTAATCTCATAACACAGCCTCAACACCCTGTCTGCGTGCTGTCTTTTTGAATAACACATCCTTTGCTCACTGCACCCAGTGCTGACATGTTGACTGTACATTTGCCTTTGAGATTTCTTCTCTCTGCTATTATTCATGCCAAATGGAGAAAAAAAAGGAATGTGAGGAAAGTGAGTCGGTAAAATTCAAGATGTGAAAAAATTAGCTTGAATGACTTGAGAAGCTTGTTCCTCTGACCTGTAATGGATGTGCTTATTCTAGTTATCACGATCTAGCTGAATCATTAGCTTACACAGTGAGAGCAGCAAAGTGTGACCAGAGGAGGATAATTGATTTCTGAATAAGCATTGGTACTGGAGGGGGGGGCATCCATTGCGTCATATTGAGCATCTTAATACTCATGTCATGAATTATAGTGTAGGGAGTTCATTTTTTGTTTTACACATCATGAGCCTCTGCTCCCCCACCCCACCTCCTCTTTTAGCACAGCAACAGCGTGAAGCTGCACTTCCACTCACTGTCCATAGGGTGGCAGTGCATGGAGGTGAGACAGCCATGTGCTCTGTGTGAAGTGGAGCAGTCACTGGCAATTTGAGCAGATTAGCTTGGAGACAGTAACCACACAGGAATCACACACCCCAACCGCCACTCTCTCTCTCTATTTTGCTTTCATGATCATGGGCCCCATTTGCTTTGCTGACTGCTGATCACTTTTATACACAGTTTCACCCTGCTGGAATATGATTTTTCTAACTGGATCCAGAGCTAAGCATCAAACACATGTACTGCTTGTTTATCTTGCTGTGTCTTTGTTCACAAAAGGATTTGCCTGAAACATAAACTTCCTCTTTTCGCCACAGCCTTCACTCTGTGTCTCTGTGGCCCTCTTGGAAATACAGTCTCATTCCTTAGAGTCTGTTCTCAGTGCAGCCAGGGCAGGCTGAACTGCTCTTTTATTCAGATGAATGAGGCCCTGTTTTTGCCTGGAGAATCAGACAGACACAGACAGTCCATGTGAGAGCTTGAAGAATGTGGAAAATCAGGGCCCTTAGTGAAATAGCATCTAAGGTATTACACGTGTGCATTTGTTTGTGTTGCTTTCTTTGTGAGTTTATGGCCATACAGAGTTGGTTATTTTGTTGTTGATTATTTTCTGGTTCCTAAGCATTTCAGCGTGATTTTCTTTTACCCTAGCTTCTTTCTTCATGCAGCAAGCTGTGATCTAATGGAAACTGTCGACCTCTCTGTGTGAACACAGACATAGTGTGAGTAGTGTTTGTTTTTTGCTCATATCAAAGTCTGCAAATGAGCAATCAGGTCTTGCTGTATTTTAAAAAGAGAAAAATACTGTTCTTCCTCTCACTAACATTTGATCGATTTGTCTGCCAGGTGGCAACTACTTCCATCTGGAATAAGGTTTACTTACATTCATTTTTTTAATATGCAATAGTTTTACCAAATGGCTGCTGCAAGCAAGTTTCACTCTCTTGAGTAGCTTGTGTAGCTTGGCAAAGAGATTAGACATATGTAGCCTACAAGTGTCTTGGTTTTCAGAGTGTTACGAGGCAGCCAAATGTGACTGTGAATAGCTACGTAAACAAGATAGGTATGTGAGGTTAGACCTTGCACCGATTGCCTAAAGTGAAATACTATTCCCTGGCTTCTCTCACATTTTTACAACTGTGTTAATGATTGCTTGCTAGGTAGCAGCTTAATTACTAGCTGTCTGTTTGGATTGTCTCCAAAGGACATCTTGATTTTCAGTTAGTCTTATGTCACCTTGATAGGGCTGTTTGCTTGTATAGAGAAAAGTGTAACCTCTTGTTTGAAGGCCTTTTTTTAAGGTAATGAAATTTTACTGTCGAGTACTGTTCTTTTTAGCTAAAGCAATAGTACTTGAAAACTGAATCTTCATATCCACAAGCGTGTAGTTTAGTTGAGTAATTTTCTTGAGTTACTTTGTTGGGACATTGGAGAGGATTGTTTTATTGCTTCCCCTTCGCTTAACCCCCTCCAGGCAAAGTCTGTGTTTTAATTAGTCGTGTAAGACCCTGTTTTCCCTTTGGATTCCCCCAACTTGTAAAGTGCTCTCTTAAGAATCCATGAAGGCTAAAAGGGGCAATGATTTGAAGTAAGCTTTTTTTTGCTTGCCTGCCAGCAGAGAAGGAGGGGGAGCTATCTGCACTTGCCGTCAGCATGAGGAACAGTAACTTCAAGCAACAGTCACACAGACTCTTTGTTCTTTATGCATTTAGTACGTGTGGCGAAGAGAGACTCGCTGCTTTAAAGCCCCATCTGGAAAAGCACTGTTCAAGTTTCTAATATGAGAAGAACGGCTCTTGTAGATAATACCTGCCTGAGAATGGTAAAATGGTCTCATGGTTCAATCTAGCACATCCGCTTTTTTCCTGCCCATATTGTGTTTTGGCAGCAGAGAAGTTAGCTTGTTACACGGTAGAGATTTAGTCATGTGTTAAAGTCGAGCTTCTGAAGTACACCCCCACCACCACCACAACCTAACCCTCCTCTTGGTTTACAAGTCTGTTTTCTTCTCTCAATCCCTTTTTTCCTTCAACTTGTCTGCTCATCCCTGGTGAATGTATTAAATGAAGTTACTAGATATGAGTGCTTAAGAGGCCAGGGCCTCTGAGGCTTGCCAAGTCTCTCACAGGCTTGGCTCAGTCATCCATGTCACTTTTTTTTTTTTCCTGTTGTTTTAGCTACTGCCTGACTTGCTTGTATTGCCGAGCACTTTCTCGCTTGCTCTCTGTGTTTGCTGCCTCTGAGTGGCTTGTTTTTCTCCAGTGTGGAGAAATCAGGCTAAAGCAAACAGTGTGTGTCAGCCACAGCTTTTGTTAAGTATTCATTTTTAATGAGCGTAAGTGGCTACAGAATCCTATAAACCATAAATGGAGTAGTCAGACTGGGGAGGAGGGAGGTAGGAGGTAGAGGGGGGCATGTTGGCCTTTGATTCAGTGGCAGTCTTTTTGTTTAGCAACACTTGCACTAATTATGTTTGATGTGGATGAAGAAAACATATTTCAAAATGATAGTTTGTGTTCCTTTATTGTGCCATTTTTTCTCTCCCTCGTACGCCCCCTCTGGTTGTGTTAGCTCTTACAAGGAATTGTTCTCCTTTAATAATCTTTAGGAAAAAAAGAGCGTCGCAGAAAAGTGTCATTTTTCTCTTTCGAGCAGCACGCAGCTCTGTTAGATTTCATTTCCTCTGAATTCAGAAAGAGGCACCAAGTAACCAGTTTTTGTTCTGTCGTGATGTGATCGAAGGCGCTGTAGCTGTAAAAGGGGGGTGCTCAGGGAAAAGGTATTGTGATGGGCCGTTTGAATGCTGAGCAGAATTGAATAGACACAGTCAGCTTCCCAGATACATGCTTAGGCCTGTAGAATGTGGAGTGCTTTGCTTGTAACTGCACTGGTTGTCTCCTTTCATTATGGGTTAATGGTGCCCAACTTGACAGAGCCATGTGATAAACAGAGGAGCTGTGAAATCCTGGAGGTGGAGTTCTATAATGATGGGATCTCATCTGCCAGGGAGGGGCGCCGGCCTTGCCAGCCAATCCAGCTTTGCTTTGCCTTCAGAGAGGATTCACTGCACTCAACCCTCACTGCCGTCTTGGCCCAACTTAAGCCTCACAAACCTACTGGGAAAAAAATCTTGGCATTTGCCTGGTTTCTTCTTGATACACATGATAAAATAATGTTTGGAGCCTGAAATATCATTGTATACCTTTTAGGCTTTGATTGTGCATCGTAAACAGAGACGTGCATTTCCGCCTCCTTATCAATCTTGGATCCTTTGAATGTTTGTGTAACTCAGGAAAGGAGGCAGACTGTATGGGTGTGCAAATATCATAAACATTGACCTTGTGAAATGTATACATACTGTGATAAGGGTGGAGCTGTGGCTGCGGTGGTGTTAGGTTACTATGTGGAGGGGGAGTACGACTTCTCAGGACAGTTGCCTCAGGAGCTGGGGAAGGTTTTACCAGCACTTTGTTGCACAGTGAAAAACCCCCTCTCTGCTATTGAAACGAAGACGACCAACATGGTTTGCAGCACAATAAAGGACCCCCTGCACACCACCCTCAACTCAATTGTTATTGATTCTTGCTGCCTGTCTCTCCTGCTGCCTGTGTTTGGCTTTAGTGCAAAAAGAGCCCAATGCGCAAACTATTTGCTTTCATTAATTGGATTTTGACAGTGATCCAATATCATGTTTAAGACAATGAAAATGTGTCAAGCTGCTCGCTCAGTGAAATGAAAATCATCCTATTAATTTATAACTTAATGCAGTCCATCTTTGTTTTCCCACTCCCTCACACATATTGGTGTGAGGGAGGGGTTGTCAGATTTGTTTTTTCATTGGTAGCATTAAGATAAGGAGAAAACAAACCCTAATGTATATTTTCTGTCTTGAAACGACAAAAACGAGTACTGATACCTTGGAAAATAACCAGTATCACGTTTGATGTGATGTGCAGGATAGCCATTAAAATCAGCCTCCCAAATATTGCTAATGGACTATTCACATTATCACCCCTGCTTGTTTCTGCCTTTTTAATGGGTGGGGTGACTAATTAATTCATTATCCAAAAATGCAAATGAGCTCCACAAGCCTGAGCAGCATTCAGTCGCTGCTTTCCTCTTGTGTGTTTTCCAGCAGATGCATATACTAATGTTTCCCGACATAAATCACCGAGCATCATTTCATTCATACATTATTTAACAATTAAAACGTGTCATTGTTGAGTGGCACTGTGCCGAGAAGAGGGGAAAAAAAGTAGGCTATTGAGCCATTATTTACAAGGCACTACTAGGCTACTATAGCTTTCATTGTCTCGCTTTAGTGTTTGAGTCACATTCCCATAAGCGTTACCATTGATCTGTTGATGACGGTAGGTCGGGCCACTTTGGCTGCCGTGCTTCTCGCTTCCTGATGCAGTTGCAAGCAAACACACGCGGTGCACCACGCAGCCTTTCCCCACGGGACTGCCATCAATCAAGAGCCCCATTGCCCACCCCCAACCACCACCCCATTGTCCCTGACGATTATTTGAATCCAGTCCATGTTTTTGTTTCGCTCGGATATTTTTTTTGAGTGTGGTCGGGGTAATTCTCCTTCACTAGTGTCTGGATAAAGAAAGACTAGGTCAGCCATGTGGATGCGTCTGTTGAACAGCTGAAGAGGAGGAGGAGGGAGGGGGGTTACAGCGACTGAGGGAGCGATAGGGGGAGCGTGGAGAGTGTGTTCATAGGAAAGAGAGAGAGAAGAGAAGAGGGGGAGAGAGAGTGTGTGTGTGTGTGTGCGCGTGCGTGTGTGTGTGTGCGCGCGTGTGTGTGGAAAAGGGAAGCGGAGCCTGTAAACGGCGAACTCGCTGGTTTCCTACCCCTCGAAACAACTAACAGCGCTGTTACTTTTCATGTGGACACTATCATCGACAGCAACAACAACACGGCCAAAGGGAATTGGAGCAATTTCGAGGGGGGGGACTAACTGACGTTTTGGTGCCTTTTGCTCGGCGATTTCGGACACGAACAGTCCATCAGTAAAGTGAAACCGTCTTTTGTTGAAGCAAGTGCTTGCCCGAGCCCCTCCGTGCGGGTAGCGGGTTTAAAAAAAACCGGGGAGATAAAAAAAAAAAAAGTGTTCGCTTCGTTTTGTCCCGGCTCTTGGATTTGGCTCAGCGTGGGTCATCTCGGGCAAGGATCGCGTTTTCAACTTGTTTGCAGCAGTCTCTGGGACTCCCAAGAATCACCAGACTGGCGGGTGAGTAGTTGAATACAAAAAAAAAAACAAAAAAAAAAAACGGAATTTGGCCAATAGTGTTGACTAAAGCCGGGCGGCACTTTGAGAGTTTGACCTAAAAGTGTCTTAATTTTGTTTATACTCGGAGTAGGAAGCGTGTGTGACCTCGAGTCAAATGTTTTTGAGTGCTCCGGCTAGCTGAAAGTTGGCTGCATTGTTGTAAAACTTGGCTCTCTCCCTCTCTCTGGACGGTGTAGCAGACCCTCAAGCAACCTCCATGGCCAGCCTGACACAGGGTTTCAGCAGCTAATGGTTTAAAAGTGAGAATACTGAAGTAAACAAAAGGAGAGCTTAAATGGCAACAGTGCTGCCCAGGAAACGCATGCATTGAAGATGCAAAAAACTACTCGTGCATGTGTATTTGAGCAATCAATCCACATCGAGGAAAGAAAAGTTGCGCTTTGACAGGGAAAAATGTTGAAATGGGCCTTTATGAGTCAGTGGCACATAAATTTGACGGGTGGGATTTCCCCAAGTATCACATAAAGGATTGGCTGTTGGATTTACAGCCTTGCTTATGACATAAATTGATTATTGGATTGTAATAATGTAAAGTAGTTGAATGTTTTTGAAACAAGTTTTTGGGGACCTGTGTGGGAGACTGGCTGTTGAAGGACCACCAAATTAACTTGACACCCCCCCAGCACCCCAGAGGCTATGAACTCTGGTCCAAGCACATGCAGCTCTCACCCTGTAGGAGGGTGAGGATCTGTGCCTGTTGTTGAAAAGAGCAAGGGGGGCTGGCTGGTGGGATGTGTGTTTAGGAGGGGGGCAGCTTAGGATTTGAAAGCAGACTACAGTTATTTGTCTGAAAGGCAGCTTATCTAATGTTTTCCAGTTATAGTAGAAGGGGGAGGAGGGCTTGTTTACTTAAATCACTGTAAAATTGGTCATAGTAAGTCTTCATGTGACTCCAGTCAGAAGCTGAAGTGATTGCCTTCTATCTCTGATCTCTGCCACATAAAAACAATCCCTTCCTGAAATCCTCCCCCTGCTGCTGCTTTTTCAGTGAGCTATTACATGGACTCAGATATTTGATTGTAACTAACCAAACTAATTGTAAGAAGCTAATCTCCACCAATTCCCAGCTTCCTTCCCCCACCCCCCACTAGCTGAGAAGTGACCTCTAGCTTAATGATTCAGATGTGATTAATCCACTTGTGTGGGGCGACACTGCACGGACTAATGTATGGCACAAGATAATGGACGATTGTTGGAACATAGAGTACATTTGCTCCACGTTAAAACTGTTTAAACATTTGAGGCTTGCTTGCTTATAAAAGTCATGTGAATGTGAATACAGTACACACTGTATAAGTCATGAGGCGCAATTATAGTTAACAACAAAGCTTAACAATGGTTGTCTTTCTTAGTGTTCCTATGACTCACAACTCTGAACAACGCTGCACTGCCTGTCATTGCTATCTAATTTTAAAAGGGAGTGATCTGTGACTTAGATATTATTCAGTGATGGAGTGTGAAGATTTTACAGACTGGCTTCCCTTTTATTGATGATTTTCAGGGCACTTGTCATATGAGTTTATTTGCGCCACCATGTTGGCTGACAATATGGCAGCATAAACAAGATAGAGTTTGAGCACTCCCCTTATATAGGTGACACTGAGGCCTTTTTCTGGGTGATTTGTAGGTCTGACATGTCGCTCACTAGAGCTTTCCCCCCCCTTTTAGACCATAAATGTTTGGTGGTCACTCAATCTGGAGAGGATTCGTCCTGTATTAGTGTTATAGGCCTGTCTCTGAAATGGCAACCAGTGGTGTGACAGGAAACATTTTGATTACGTGGGTAACATGCAATCACAATCACAATCTCAGCCTACTCTGTCATGTGGGAAAACTTGCATAGCTTGTCTTTGTGAACGCATTTAGAAATGGCATCTTCTGCACTTTCCCAGGGGTTAGGATATCCATTTAGTTTCACTACTTGTGGATTGAACGAAAGAGGAAGTGGTCAGCCCTCCTAATGGAGTTGTGCACAAGAGCCCGAGTTGTTCTGCAGTGTGGGATTTGTATGGGAAGAGAAGAGCACTGAGCATTTCACGGTAAGGCTGCTATCAGATGAGAATACAGCAACCTAAATCTTAATTATGCACACACTACCATGCTGCTGTCGGTATCATTTCACATCATCTCTATTTGCAGTGCTTCATACCAGTGTTTGTAGGAAATTAAATCTGATGTGCAATTTGATCTGGGTCTGAGTCCGCAGTCTGTGTTGTTGATTCATGTAAACCAAGGGAAGCATAGTAGCGCTGTGAATCACCCCACCCCCACCCCTTCACAAACACAAGTCTCACCGCTGACAAGGTACAGAGAGCTAGTAAACATTCAGCTCACATACAGGCGCGTGTATGAGTGTCACCTCTGAGGAATCTGAGGGGCAATATCCGGATCAAAGAGGCTGTTTCCGACCATACAGAGAGAGAGATGCTTCATAGAGTGAGGCTGTAACGGCTGTCTAGCTGCTCAGAGGAGGCTGAATGTTTGACAGGGCATTGGAAAAACGTTATTTAATCTGCTTGCATGATGGCCCTCACTGGGATTGCACCACGCTGCGTCTCTGCCCCCTTTTTTCCTCCCTGTGTCAGGATGATGGCTGTTGCTGGCTGGTAGAAAAACAGTCAGAGGTTGTCGGTGTGTTGTTTTTTTAACAGTATGATGTAATGCGTGAAGAATCAACAGAAATTGTAATTGATGCAATGTTGGCGGGCCTCTAATTTTCTTTCTAATGAGCAAATCTGCTGAGGTCTTTATCTTTTTCCATTTTAATAGTCTGAATGACTCAACCTTATTCCATTGTATTTACAAAGAAATTACCTAAGTGTTATTACAATAAGCCACATGAATGAAAACAGATGTGATGTTTGACCCATTAAAAAACAAACTGTAAGATGCTGATCAGGTAAACGTAGGTAAATTACAACTCTGGCTTTTTAGTTGTGTGAATGTGGCTTAACTGCATATATCTCAGCCACATGAAAGCTATCGCTCGCAGTTACCCTCCCACTTTTGACCCCAACAACAATACAGAAATGCGAGAGCCGCCTTGTCATAAAGCCAGGCGGAAAATCAATGAGAAGTCATGGCTTCCATACCATTGTTGGTATCATTTCCATCCCCCTACACAGAAGCAGATTCATGGGTTTTGAGGAGCGACAAGTCTCTTCAGGTCTTGTTGATTCTTTAGACGGGTTTCATTTCTAAATGGAACGAGCTAGCTAGCCACTTTTTGACCTATTGTCCTTATAGTGGTTTACCAGTGACGCATTTAGAATACAGTAGCCACTGATTGACATAGTACACATGAAACAGTGTTAGCACTGCTAAGGAGGCAGTACCCTCTGGTGGGTGACTACTGAAATGGAGAGTGATGAAGGACTGGAGAGGTGCTTTGATTGTTCAGAGAAAAGTCCATCTAATTTGTTGTGTGCAAAGAGGAAGGGCTGATATCTTTAATTAACATAAACCTCAGGAGCCAACGATGAGTGAGAAATTGGGATAATTGAAAATAGGTCTCCTTCCCCCCCCCCCCCTGTCGGTACATCCTTAAAGCAGCTGAGCCCATCGGAGGGCACTTTCACACATGTTAAGTGGAGGGACATCTGGCCTCGTTAATTCAGCGCATGGTCATAAAGTGGAATGGCGGTCCCCACAGGGCCGGCCGCTCTGAACACTGTCAGATGCAGCCTGTGTGTCCTCACTGCCTCATCGTCCTCCCTGTTGACTGTCCCTCTGACACCAGCTCTGACACTTCAACAAGAACATCCTCACAATCCCGCCATGATGTTTAAACACAGTTGCTGATGTCCGAGGGAGAAAGTGACGGTACATAAATCTTAATGTGCCAGAATATAAAATTGTGTATACAGTAAGGCTGTAATGTGTGGTTTTATTGGCCACTCCTCATTTTTATTTTCTTAATACAACAAAGAAACGAGACGCTCACAGATTGGTAACAGTAGCCTGTATCCATTAAGTGTATGTGTTGCGATGAGTGGGCTGTCAGAGTCTATATACCAGTATCCACCTTACGTCCCTGCATCCTCAGGAATGGTAGCAAATAATCGAGGCAGGGAAGCACTCATGCTGCGCATTCATATCCTATTTTAGCAAGTAAACATTTAATGTGTTTAAATGTATCACAGCTTTATTTATGCATAGAATCTGCTGTTAAGTCTGAATTATACATTAGCCAATGAATAATGCATCAGTGCCATTCCTTAATGATTACTTGCCAGGCAGCAAATGGTAATGTTTGCTGATAAATTTACCCATTGATCTTGCTTGTGTTTAACCAGGCTTGTAGAGATGATGTTTGCTCCATTTTGTGTTTAGGGAGGTTTTTTTTGTCAACGATGTAATCAAAAGCAAACTAATTGTCTGGTTTTTTTGTTTTTTTTTAAAGAAGATGCCTTTTAAAAATGACAAGTGAGCCCCAGGGAATTCAAAGCAAAATGGATACAATCTGAATTCTCTGAGCACATACTACTTAGTACTTGCAATTCTCAATTCTGCCATTTTCTCTAACATACTCAGTAAGGTTGGTGTGTTTACATACTGCTCTCTTGATGGTTGCTTTCAGGATGAGTTATTTATCCTTAGACCTCGACAGATCAATGTCCAATTACAGTTTTGTCTTTGTTGGCTTGTAGCCATTACACAACAGAGTGTGTTTGTTTGAAGTGCAGAGTCTAGACGATGTCTGGTGAGTTGGTAATTTAGCCCATACTTGGTAAAGGTTGTCTTTTGATACTGCCTTTTTATATTGGCACTGGTCTTAACAGCCCGCACAGAGCCAGATTATTGGCACATTATCCGTACAGTGCTGTGAGTCTAGCATTGCCTAAGCCTTGAAGCACAGCCCCGTTACTGTGCAGACATATTGCTTGTCCACACAATGAGAAAATATTGACTTGTTGTCACTCACTCATTTGATTAGTTGTGCGGGTGATTCTGCTTTTCATTTGTCACCCTGGCAACGTAAATGGGAAAACACAGCAACGGCCTCTTTCTATCCAGTAATGAAGCACTGACTATACCGACATTGAGCGGACTATCACATCTGGAAAGCCTCTCTCTCTAAGCAGGAATGAATGTCTTTATCACTCACAGTGTATCATTGGCACTTGTCAGCTCAGCTAGTATCCACAAAAAGCCAACGTTTGACAGCTTTTCTCACTGCAGAATGTGCAGCTGCGTGGGAGTGATGTACTCCAACCATTCCACTTTGATTTTACAGCTTAACTGAGTGAGATTTATCCGTATATTTACAGTGTTGGCGAGCCACTCCATTTTCTTTTGTCTGTAAGAAGAGCAGCTTAAAGCAGTCTGCTGCTGCTGTGTAAGCCAGGTCATAACAAGAGCACCTTACATTTAACCCAACTGGATTCATCAGTGGCCTTGTTCTCTCAAAAATAATGAGGTAGACAGTAAGGGCTGCCCCAGGCTGCATGTAGGGAGATGATCTCTCTGAACCGGCAAATCATTCCTGTTTTTTATGCTAAAAAGACAGGCTAATGACTATTCTTGATGTGTGTCAGTGCTTTAAGTTAACTAGCTTTAATTCACAGAAAGATCTAATGGACTTGATTGTCAAGCTGAGTCGAGTCAGTCAGTGAGAGGCTTGTGCTCGGGGGGGTGGAAGGGGGTGTAATTGTTTTTACTGGCGGTGATTCTTTCTGGAAGGGATGACTGCACAATCCAGATATGTAAACTAGAAGAAACTGAAAGGCAATGTGCGGATATACCTTGTCTGTTTCCTCTTGATCAACTTAGTTTTTGAAATTAAATTTCTAGGCTCTGCCCTCACAAACACTCTCTGGATGCAGCTTGGCCGTAGTTGCTTTACAAACCTGTGTCTGCTCAACTAAGCATTTCAAACATGTAAATCGCATGTGGAAAATGGAGATCTTGAGGAAATCATTAACTGTGACGGCACACCGTAAAACAAAGAGGGAGAATTGAAGACAACAGATGCTCAAAGGGTTTGATTCTGCTTATTGGAGCATGACACTTATTTAGTGCAGCAGAGAATCTTAATGTGTTCATGGTAGACAATGATGCTGTGTCTTGCCAATGCCCTGCCAGTCATCTGTTCTCCAGAGGCATTCGCAATACTCATTTAATGTTTTAGCATTCATCCAAACCTCACATTTCTTTGTTTTCTCGAGCCTGGTGTCATTTTTGTACACACGGAATCAGGTTGCTTGTTTGCCTGCACAAGACAGCTTGTAATGTTTATCGGGCTATTGCAGAGTAGGCTTCCACCTCTTATGTTTCATAAATAACAAAGCTGCTCAGCCCTGCGCCAGTAGAAGAGGAAGGTTGCCATGATAAAGTGAGCTGACTCTATTGGCCTGATAAAGATCAACTTAAGACCCACCAGGAAGCAGTCCAGTTTGCAAACACAGTTTTTGGGGTTAGTGTTTGAGTCAGCGTCGGGGCAAGACTAGACATCTGTCTCCTAGTGATCTATAACGCCCACAATCCCTCCCACAGACTGTTGGCTTTGGCACTCAAGCAGTACACCGGTTGCTGTAGTACACCCAGCCACCCACAACAGTGGCTTATCTTGCTAGCATAACAAACAGCGGGCTAACAAAGAGGATAGAAAGCAATAGGACACACAGTAACAGAGGACCTTAAGAGCGTCGTGCCATCATAACTCCACTTCAAAATGGAGGCCTTTGTTCTGAGATTGTTGGAGAGGACATCATAGCCAGGTAGCAGCACATCTTTTCATCCTCAAACACACTCACTCCCACTCATTCATTCTGCTGTCGGTGAAGGAGATCCTCTGCCTGATAGGGCTTCAGAGAAAGGTATTCCTCTGGGACTGTTGTTGAGGGATTTCTACAGTTCTGCCGTGCTCTGATTAAAGGAACACTTGTAGATAATCCTTTTAAAAATGGGTCTTTGTTGTGGCAGTGGTAGAGTGAGGTGGGGTGTGAGGGGACAGAAAAAGCCTCAGATTTGGATTTTTAAATGGTTATCACCTTGGTATGATCGGCAACTCTGCTAAGATAAATATTTAATGACACGGTGGCTGAAATAGAGCTATTACTGACTGCTTGTGAGAAATGGAGCTTCTATTTAGAGCCCATACTGTTCCATAAAGTCATGGCATTGGTAGACAAGGTTATTAGTGTGGCATGAGCATAGTGTGTGTTTTGGTGTGTCTGTGGGTTACTGAAGAGTTCTCACTCCTTTCTTGCTGCAGTGATATGAAGGAGAGAAATGCACTCAGTCTGTTATTGAGCATTCACTCATGAATCCTTGATGGATTATGGGGTGGGTGTGTGTGTGTGTGTGTGTGTGAGTGAGAGAAAGAGCACTGTTGTGGCAGCACTATAGTTAATGCACGACAGCGATACTATTCAGGCGCACTTCACTTGGAACTATTTCCACAAGCGAAACAGCTGTATGTTTTGCCCGTTACTACCTTAGCTTTACTCTGTTTCATTTCACATGCTCCCTGCCCTCTGGGTTCTTGTTTATGTCATTCATCTCATGCAAAACTGATTGCTAAGGCTTGCATCAATGCTTGCTGCAATGAAGTTATCACAGTGTAAAGACAGATTTCACTACATTGATTCTCTTAACCTTACATTTCCATCCAGAGTGAATATGACCCTTTAAATTGATATTAGCCTTGCTTTTAGGTGTTTGGATTAAGATTATGAAGTGAAGCCTGTATTTGGACTTGAATGTTGCTGCACAGCTCATTTAAACACTGATCTGGGCTCTGCTTGATTCATCCTGTTTACTCATTACATGATAGCTATGGCAAAAGCAATTACTTTCAGTACCTTGCTTTTGGTCACACTGCGGCTCTTATTCATTTCACTGGAGCTCCCAAGGCCCTGTGGCTTCCAATCAGTCCACTGAGTGGCGTGCACTAACATCTTGCCTCTTTGTGTAGGAAATAGGTGGGTAAACACAGCAGAGTCCTTGAAGCACTTCCCATCTCTGCTATTGGATTACCAGCTGCCTTTCCGGGTCTCATCTGCACAGATGAGTGCCAGGATCAATGGAGCTCTTAGTGCAAAGCTAATTCGATCAGGACTGGCTTTGCTACTGCTGATCAGAGATTATTTTTTTACGTGAAACAAAAAAACTTAATCAAGTCAAGCCCATGTCCAATAGCTGGTATTTTCAGCCACTCCAACTCCCATAGACATCAATTAGGAGGCATTTCATATTCATTATTGAATTGTTGGGCTGGCCTGCTGAAAAGAAGTGTGGAGATGGAAGTAGTGAACTGCTGCGTAAAGTGATCCGGCCAGTTTTGCTGAGTGTAGCAGGATTGCCGCCTTTTCTCCAGCAGAGCAACTGGCATCATAAATAAGCTAAGAGCATGTTTTTAGAGGGATGAGGTGTCTCCTGCCTTGACGGTGAGCAGAGAGAAAGGGTTGAAGGGCATATTGACCCTCTTGTTCTGGAAAGCGAAAAGCAGACTCTTCAGTGCCCCTTGTTCCCCCATTAATTATTGTTTGATGCTAATAAAGGAGGGGGGGATGGGGCATGTTATGAAACATAATTATTCATTGCAGCATTTCCCCTCGACGAGCCTTGTTCCCCCTCCCCTTGTGCTTAGTGAGGAAGCTGCCAGGACTGTCAGTTGAGTACAGCAGGCAAAGATGTCCCCTCAGCCTTTTAAAGAGAGGACAGGAGGGAGCAGGGTGAAGGGCACCATTTGCCCGAGTGATATATGAGGAGAGACAGCAATATATGTAAGGAGCTGCTGAAAGAAAGATAGAAGGTCAAGGCACATTACGCTCCAGCCATTTATTGGCTAAGCACATAGTCTGACCTGCACTGCAAATACAGTTGCTCATCAGCAGCTCAGCAGCTTTTTTTTGTATATAGATATATTTTCTGTGAATATACACATACATACAGTATATGTATGTATGTACACCGATCAGCCATAACATTATGACCACTGACAGGTGAAGTGAAGAACATTGATTATCTCGTTACAATAGCACCTGTCATTGGGTGGGATATATTAGGAAGCAAGTGAACATTTTGTCCTCGAAGTTGATGCGTTGGAAGCAGGAAAAATGGGCAAGCGTAAGGATGTGAGCGACTTTGGCTTTGGGTCAGAGCATCTCCAAAACTGCAGTTCTTGTAGGGTGTTCCCGGTCTGCAGTGGTCAATACCTACCAAAAGTGGTCCAAGGAAGGAAAACTGGTGAACCGGCAACAGGGTCATGGGTGGCCAAGGCTCACTGATGTGCCTGGGGAGTGAAGGCTGGCCCATGTGGTCTGATCCAACAGAAGAGCTACTGTAGCTCAAATTGCTGAAAAAGTTAATGCTGGTTCTGATAGAAAGGTGTCATAACACACAGTACATCGCAATATATGGGGCTGCGTAGCTGCAGACCGGTCAGGGTGTCCATGCTGTCCCCTGTCCACCGCATGAAAGTGCCTACAATGGGCACGTGAGCATCAGAACTGGACCACGGAGCAATGGAAAAAGGTGGCCTGGTCTGATGGATCACGTTTTCTTTTACATCATGTGGTTGGCCGGGTGCGTGTGCGCCACTTACCTGGGAAGACATGGCACCAGGATGC